>JBBPSI010000194.1:0-45263 GCA_038093515.1 Butyriboletus loyo
AAAACCCCGTCGCTACGTATGCTTTAGAGCAACGTATGGATTTCACTGGGGACTATGTACTCCATACCCTCACCAGTCTTTACCGCTCCTACACCCTCGCACGTACCGTCCACACCCGCCTTTGTCCCAACAACCAACCACCCGTATACGCCACCACCCTAGAGACCTCCCTGATGGAGGCTAGGGGGTACACTTTAGATATCCTTCACGCTGAGGGATTTGGCTACGTCGTGGACCAACTCCTTCCTGGCATCCTCGCACCCGTCCTACGCCCCATCCTCGTCGCTCTCGCTCCTAGGGAGAGAGAGTTTTATTTTCAGTCCAACGACAGGATTGGATTTCTTCGCCCCACTGCTCGCGGCCCCAATCCTCCTCCTCGTCCTGCCGTGGAAGGATCTCCTCCGCCACTACCTGTTCCAGCGCCACCCACTAGAGATTCACCTGCGACCACACTGGTAGCAGATTCGTCCAGGGAAACCACTGGAGAATCCCTGGAGTCCTTTCGGACCGACGTCGACGAGCCCCAGGTCGCTCGTCGACACTCCCCTCTACCGCCTCGAACTGTGCGTCGCCAACCTCGCCAGACGCTTCTCCAGGTTGGATCTGTCCCGGGATCGGTCACCCTCACCGCCGCAGGAAGAAGGATCGCCAACAGGGCCTTTCGCTCCGTCACCCCCCAACCGTCCACTCGACGTGGCACCCCCGCCATCCAGCTCATCCCTCGTGTCACCTCCCCCGCCGCCACAGCTGGTGGCTCTAATGACTCTTCGTACGGACCCCCGCCCCCCTATCTCCCCGGTCGGGGTACTCGTGATTCCCCTATCGTCGTCGACGACCGATCTCCTGGTCCCAGCCCAGGCACTGCTTGACCTCGCCTCGTCCACCCGCAACTCTGCTTCGAGTGCGGGACCGTCGGTCACTTCCGTAGGGAGTGCCCCAATTACACCTGCCCCTTCTGTCACCAGATCGCCCCTGGTCATATACAGGAGTTTTGTCCAGAGCGTGTATGCGGCCTCTGTGGTGCCGTTGGCCATATCGTCGCCAACTGCACGTTTCGGGACGACGTCTGGGCGGATTTCAATGCCAATGACGCTTACGACTACGACGTCAACGAGGGGGAGTCTCAGTGAAGGGAGCATTCAAGTTGTGGAGTCGGAGTCTCCACCATGGGAAGGGGGTAATGTTACGGTAGTGGTCTACTTTTTCTCTCCATTACCGTTGGGACTGCTACATTCACCTAGCCTTTTGCTAGTTCCACTTGAACGGTAACAACTGTTCCTACTTAGTCATCACTTCCCGCACACGGACACGTTTTCTTTCATACTCTGGAACGTTCTAGAGTATCTCTTCCTCATTTGTACTTTCGCTCTCGCGACCCGATTAGGGAGCATGGTCTGTGCGCAGACCTCAGTAGTATAAAGCCTCTGTCTTTACGCCTTGTACAGTATCTAGTTCTACGCAGCCTACTGCTAGCAATTAGTTCACTTCCAGACTCTTAGTGTGCGCACTAAGACATAGTCTGAGACTCACCCCAGAATCGTCTCTCGAGTCTCGAGGCCACTCCAGAGTGCCTCCTCGCTGTTCTAGTTGTTAGCGCCCAGCGTAACACTCAGTGAGGGGAGTTTTCAAGTAGTGGAGTTGGAGTCTCCACCATGGGAAGGGGGTAATGTTACGGTAGTGGTCTACTTTTTCTCTCCATTACCATTTGGACTATATTTTCTCCTAGCATGCTGCTAGTTCCCTTTGAACAGTACGAACTGTTCTAGCTTAGTCATCATTTCCCGTGCACAGACGCCATTCCTTCCATACTCAGAAGTCTCTAGAGTATTCTGTCCCCTTTTGTCTTTACAACTCACGTGACCCGATTGGGCCATGGTCTGTGCACAGACCCTTGTACTATATAAACCCTACCCTTGTACAGTAGCACCCCATCTAGTTCTACACAGTTCACTGCTAGCAATTAGTTTCCACTCCAGACTCTTAGTGTGAGCACTAAGGCATAGTCTGAGACCACCCGAGAATCATCTCCCGAGTCCTGCGGCTACTCTTGAGTGCCACCTTCAAGTTCTAATTGTTAGTGCCAAGCGTAACACATCACCAGTGAATGAGAAGGTCTGGAGAAGTGGTGATGACTATGGGGCCCACAGGGCAAAGGGGACATGGACTGGGGGACCTTGGATATGAGTCTTAGCATGCTAGTCAAGATGCATCATAATCTAGTCAAGTGCTAGTCATGTGATGTACAGTGACTCCAAAAACCATTGCAATGTTTAAACCTAATGCAGTGCATGAAGCACACTGAAAGCACATATGGGAATTTTGCTTAGCTCTAGTGGGATGGAAGGTAGTGCCTACCCTTGGGTACCTATTGGTCACTTGGTCATGTGATCTGATCCAGTGGCTGTGGAGATACACCCATTGTAAAGCTGGAATGTCATTGCAAGGGTTTATGTACTTCTATGCAAAATGTGAAATCTCAAAGAAAGAAATATTTGTACTTGTTTGGTCCTAAAAACAAAGATACACATATAAACATTATGTCTGAGTTCAAAAATGTTTGCATGCCTCTTTGCTTCCAACTTCCATCATTATGAGATCTCTCTCATTTACTCAAAAGAACACAATCCTCACCATGCTTGATTCTGGCCATTTTTCTCACTCTATTGCCTCTACCACTGGCCTCAATGTTTCAACCATCTCTGGGCTTTGTTCCAAGGAACATTTCAACCTGAAAAAATCAACTGGAGGTCACCCTTCCAAGCTTTCCTCCACCAATATCCATCATGCCATCCATCTCATCTCATTTCAGAAGGCAGAAAATGCTGTTCATGTCACCAGGGCTCTCTCCAATATCATCAACCACCCTCTCCATCCAAATACTGTCTGGAACCACCTGGAGAAGACTGGTATGAAGGCTGTGGTCAAGAAGAAATGCCCCATTCTCTCTGCTAAACATCATAAGTCATGACTTGACTTTGCCTATGCTCACAAGGATTGGATTCTGGAGGACTGGAAGAGGGTAGTATGGTCTGATGAAACCATAATCAATCACCTAGGATCAGATGTATACAAGTGGGTGTGGAAAAGGCCAGGAGAGAGGCTCAATAATAGGCTAGTAGAGGGAACTCTCAAGTTTGGAGGAGGTTCAGTGATGATGTGGGGGTGTATGACTTAGGAGGGTGTTGGATATGCCACAAAAATTGATGGTAGGATGGATGGGGACCTATATCTGCAAATTTTGAAGAATGAACTTCAAGAATTATTTTCATCTCAATCATCTCAACATCATTTTCTAGCAGGACAATGACTCCAAGCATACCTGCAAGAAGGTCAAGGAGTGGCTGGAGGAGCAGGATTTTAGAACCATGGTGTGGCCTGCACAGTCTCCTAACATTAACCCCACAGAACATGCCTGGGGTTACCTCAAGAGAAGGCTTGCAGAATATGAACTCCCTCCTAATGGGATAGAACAGTTGTGGGAGAGGGTGGAGGTGGAGTGGCACAAGATACCAGCTGCAGAGTGTCAGAAGTTGATTGAAAGCATGCCTAGAAGGGCTTAGGCAGTGCTTAAGTCAAACAGAGGATACACCAAGTACTGATATTTCCCAAATACCCCCTTCTTAGCAAAAGTACATAAACTGTTGCAATGATGTTTGTTATGATTTACTATGCTTTTTCCTTCATTCTCTATGGACTACCATTCACCCACAGGGACTAACCCCTATTCACTGTATGACTTAGCCATTTCACTTAGTCATCTCATTCTCATTTGGATGCTACTTTCATTTTACTCTAGACTCTTCAAGAGTCATACCCCCTTTTCCACCTTTAACTCATTATGACTCTTACGACCCATTGTAGGCACAGACTATGCATGGGCCCTGGTAGTATAAATACCAAGCACCTGTATTAGTATAACCCATCTAGTTCTACGCAATTTACTTGCTAGCAGCTAGTTTCATCTCTAGTCTCTTAGTGTGAGCACTAAGGCATAGACTGAGATCTCCTGCTTTGAAAGAGTCTTGTGGCCACTTGAAAGTGTCACCTGAAGCTAGTTGTTAGTGCTCCAAGTGTAACTATGTTCCAGTTTTACAATGGGTGTATCCCCACAGCCACTGGATCAGATCACATGACAGAGTGACCAATAGGTATCCAAGGGTAGGCACTACCTTCCATCCCACTACAGCTAAGTGAAATTCCCACATGTGCTTTCAGTGTGCTTTATGCACTATATCAGGTTTAAACATTGCAATGGTTTTTGGAGTGACTGTAACCCTTAAAAATGGCTACCCATTGCCTCTTATCCTGCAGTTAATTAATAGGCTTAAAGGCACTGATATCTGTTATAATACTATATTATTTCCATGCTTTCAGACTTCATCTTTCATTTCAAAGATCACGTGACTCAGTGCACGTGATCATGGGACAGTACATGTGACCAGAATCTAGACAGAGTCTATGATGTAATGGTCCAGACCAGCCCATGACATCATCAATCTAGACTATGACATCATACCTCATGTACTTAATCTCTGTTTGCTTCTCTTCTTTCTGATCACTGTTGGCTTCTTAGTCTAACCATGTATGGTAGTTTATCATACACACAGCTAGGTCTGTGCATCTGTGCAGCTTTGTCTGTGTGCCATTCTGTACAATATAAAAGGCTTGTGGTTTAGGCTAAGTCCCCTCAGCTTTAACCACTTGTCTTGTTCACTGGAAACAGTTGAGGGACTAAGGTCTTGCTTCATTCTATAATCCTTGCCAGTTCTTTGTGTAGGACTGAAACATTGCTGAACTGCCTGTGGACACTTTTGTTGGAGTTTACTTCTGTGATCATAACACTTGGTTAAAGCTTTGATACACACCCGGTTCCCAGGGCAGGGATAGACTGCAGTACACTTCCACTTGATGGAGTAGTTGTCTCACTTATAGAGCTTTTTGCTGCCCAGAGAATAGTGCTAGTCCAGGCTATTCACCCATTTTCATTTTCATTTTCCCCATGCCTTTAGGGGAGTGCCTCAGAAGCACAGGCTTTGAATTGCTAGTTAGAACTTCTATCTCCTCCCTTTGGAGTGACAATCTGTGTCAGGGTCATGCCTGATTTGTGAAGTGCAACATAGGGACCCCCAAATCCTTATGGCTGAGCATATACCATTTTGTTAGTCCCTTTGGTGACACAGGAGGTAGAGCATCATAAACAGTAGTAATCATTTGCTATACAGTAGTAAAAAAGTCATTACCCATTACAGTACATTATTGAAGACATACTTCTTCTGTTCTGCTTGCTGTAGACTTCCCCAGAGTTCCTTTGGAAGATAGGGGACAGTAAGGAACTTTGCAGTTTGTAGTAGCTACATCAAATGAACTACTTTTCTCTCTTCATATTCATTACAATCACCACCTACATCCTCCTCATAACAATTCTCACATTCACAATCATAGTCTTCTCTGCAATTATCAAGGAACAAAAACAACCATATACAATCACCCTCTCATTGAACTGTCACAAATTCACCACCAAACTCTTATTTACCACAGTTCAACATCCCCAAGGAGATGGAGAATTCAAAGATCATGCTTGGGATGAGCAAACTTGGAACTAGGCAAAACTGAGTTCCAAAACTTCTGATGATGATTTCCCATTTGAGGATAAAAGGATGTCAGGAGGACCATCTGGATCTGCCATTGGTTATGATGACCAGCTTATGTGTGACCTCTTTGCACAATGGCTTAACAAGGAAAAAGAGGAAAAAGTTTGAAAGAAAATTGCTGATCCAGGGGAATGGGACAGTGATAGATTGAAGTTCCATTATTGGTGGGCTTCATTAAAAGTTTGGGTGTCAGTCCAGAAGTGGAAGGCCAATAAAGGATACATGATCACTTCCAGATTGATGTTCTCACACACAATGCCCTCAAAAAGTTTTGTGTCCTACAACAAGGTAAGCACCCATTGACACCTTTTTGGAGTGCTTTAAAATTTTATACAAACAATTGGAAGCCAAGCTGGGTCACACAATTAAGCTGCTAAAAAGAGCAGTAAAACATGAGATCTATAAACAGGTTTTCCTATCAGTAAAGGCAGAGGTCATGGAGGATCTCGATCAGTTAATGGATGAGTATCAGAAGGTGGGCCACGCCTTTGAACAAATGTACTCGGAAAGGGGAGTCAGAGGTTTGGCCTGATATCAGTTCAGACCTTACATAACTCAAGCTCCTCAGAGCTATCCACCTCCTCATGGTCCACCTCCTGGTTACACTGCCATAGGGACTCAACCTGGTAGAGGCACTCCTATGGACATTGGAGCAGTTGACACCAGAAAGGAAACAAGGACCTATTTCAGGTGTGGTGACATTGGACATATCTGGCCAACTGTCCCAAGAACCCGAACCATCAGGATAAACCTGCTCCACATGCTCACCAGCAATGAGTTAGAGAGCAGTGGGTGCAGCAGGACAATGGTACCTATAGTCAGGAATGGGTCATCACAAACAACTGGAAGGAAGCATCCCCTTCTAGTAATACCACTCATCATGACAGGCCTTTACCAGCACCACTGGCAACCATGTTGCCACAACAAGGAATCTCCCAGCATGCTACATATATGGGAGAAGAAGCAAGGGCCTATTGGGCTGACATATTTACTTGTGAAGCCAAGGACAAGGCTGCTAAGGCTTTAAAATGAAGTTGTCTCTTAGTGTTGGGATACCTAAGGGACAGGACAATTCTTTTTCAAATTGCTTTTCTTTACTATTCACATTTTTGGACTCCTATGTAGATGGAAATGAACACTTACAGTGGCTCAAAAAACTGTCTGCATGTTTGCATGTTTTACATTAAATATTGCTGAACACAATAACCCCTGATTCTAACCCTAGGTAGTGGGTGTATGAAATATGGTACCCGCTCTTGGCCTTCTGTTGGCCCAGGTATCAGATAATATGGATAGGGTTTGATGGAATGTCAGCTATTTTAAAATGACAGGTCATGTGGACAGTTGTTTGACTTTACAAAATCCAACTATCTAGTATTTGGTATGAGCTCCCTTGGCCTTGATAACTGCTTCAACTCTTCTAGGCATGCTTTCTATCCATTTGTGACACTGTTCCACAGAAATATTCCCCCACTCTACCACCACCCTTTCCCATAATTGATGAACTCCTGTAGGAGCACTATTATAAGCTGAGAGACATCTTTTGAGGTGATTCCAAGTGTGTTCAATGGGGTTGAGGTCTGGAGATTGTGCAGGCCAATCCAGAAGCTTGATTCCTTGCTCCTCAAACCAATTCTGGGCTCTTTTGGAGGTATGTTTGGGATCATTATTCTGCTGAAAAATGATATCATGTTGAGAAATTCCAGATTTCTCCATGTGTTATAGCAATTCTTCCTCTAGAATTTACACATACTGTTCACCATCCATCCTCCCCTCAACCTCACTTAAAGCCCCCACTCAATTGAACCCTATACCATCAGGAAATTTGCTCCAAACTTGACTGTATCTTTAACCTCTCTGGCAGTTAGGCCCTTTCTCTTCTTTTTCCACACATACATTCCTGTCCACCTGACCCAATTCTATTTATTTTGGTCTCATCTGACCAAATAATCCTCTTCCAGTCCTTATTGATACTTGAGAGCAAAGGCAAATCATCTTTTTCTAGGGCCAATTGGAAGAAGACATTTCTTCTTCTTCATCACAGCCTTTAAATGCACCCTCCTTGAGGTCTTTTCTCACTGTATGTGAGGGGATTGGAGGTTCAATGATGGAATTGATGAAATTTGTAGCCTGGACTGCATTTTTGGCCTTGCCAGTAATGATTTGCTGGACAATAGCACATTAGAAGGATGGCCAGCATGAAGCTTCTCCTTGTCAGGTTGGATCTCTTGGAGTACCCTAGCCACAGTAGACTTCCCTAGGCCAGTCTGGGAGGCAATCTTCCTAGTTGAAAGGCCAAGAGAGGAGAGAGAGATAATATTTTGTCTTAGAGAGGTGGAAATGGATTTCATGGTGATGGTGAGAAAATAAACATAGGAGGATGGGGTTTATATATGTTGGCTGACACTCAGTTACATAAAGGTGACATAATAGGACCCTTTATGGATGTATGTAATGATATTACAGCATCTAGGGTCTAATATATGTGATCAAAACTTAAAGTCAAAAAACTGTCTGCATGACCTGTCATTTTAAAATAGCTGACATTCCATCAAACCTTATCCATATTACCTGATTCCTGGGCCAATAGAAGGCCAAGAGTGGGTACCATATTTCATACACCCACTGCCTAGGGTTAGGATCAGGGGTTATTGTGTTCAGTGATATTTAATGTAAAACATGCAAACATGCAGACAGTTTTTTGAGCCACTGTAGATAAGGAACCTTTGCTAGCATTTAGTTTGGTGTTTACACAATCATCCTCAGATGAAAGTGAAGATGTGCCTGGATTAATTGATTGTGAGGAGGATGATTTTCCCATAGTTACCATTTCTTCCATTTTGAAAAATATATTTATTGAAAATCCTGAAAGAGAGACTCCTAAAAAGAGCTCAGCGCTGTTACGGTAGTGGTATACTTTTTCCTTCCTCTACCACTCGGACTACTTCACTTGCCTAGCCTTTTGCTAGTGCCCTTTGAGCAGTAGGAGCCGCTTTAGCTTAGTCATCATTTCTTGCGCATGGACGCACTTTCTTTCATACTCCGGAATCTTCTGGAATATTCCTTCCTCATTTGTAGTTTCCTTCTCGTGACTCGATTAGGAACATGGTCTGTGCGCAGACCCCAGTAGTATAAAGACCCGGTCTTTACACCATGTACACTATCTAGTTCTACGCAGATACCTGCTAGCAATTAGTTCACTTCCAGACTCTTAGTGTGCGCACTAAGACATAGTCTGAGACTTTGCCCAGAATCGTCTTCAGAGTCTTGAGGCCACTCCAGAGTGCCTCCTCGCTGTTCTGATTGTTAGCGCCCAGCGTAACAAAAGAACTAGATCTTCACCTCGCTTCTGCTCTTCAGCAGTAAAGCCGCCCTCCCCTCTCGCCCAACATTTCCATCCCACGATCCAGACGCGTTGGTCGTTCCTTCCGCGTTCCCTCCCCCGAACCGGAACCCATCATCGTTGACAACCCATCGCCGCCACACTCTCCTGCCCAGCCAGACCCTCAGCCCCAGTTTGACCCTCCGCCCCAGTCAGACCCCGAACCCTCTTATCAACCCGAGGACCAGGGTCTAGGGCAGGAATCTGAACCAGCACCCAGTGACGATGGTTACAACAGCGACTGGCTTGACAGAACCCCCCACGTCTCCCGCTCTCCATCCCCACCGTATTATCCTCCCGCAGCCTTCCTAGATGACAACGACAACAACAATATGTCTGACAAAAAGAATATCGTTCCCAAAGACTTCACCGGCTTGAACGAAGATGCCTCTCGATGGCTCCTTGCCATGCGTACTTACTTCGACGCCAACCAGTCAGCCTTCCCCGATGACAAATCAAAGACCAATGCCCTTCTCATGAAAATGAGCGAAGGAAAAGGCAAGACGTTCTCTGAAGGATGGATGGCTCTCCTCTTAGACGGACACCCCACCGAGCAACAAAAAGAGTTCTCCGCAGTCTGCGAGGACTTCCACAGAGTTTTCCACCCCTTCGACGTAGGAGAGAGTGCCTGAATTGATCTGGGGAACCTCACCCAGAACAAAGCCAACCGCAAGGACGGCTATGACACCTATGTCACGGAATTCCAGCTCCTCGCCGCCAAGTCTGGAATCTCTGATGAGAAGGCCCTCATCAAATGGTTCATTCGTGGACTAGACCCCCGCCTCACAGAGTCCGTTCTCTCTTGTGAGAAACCCCCCACCACACTTGCCGGATGGGCCGAAAAGACATCTGCCTTCCACGCGCAACACAAGCGCATCGACGACCTCTGCGCAGGGAAGCGCTACATTCCCACCTTCTCCTCTTCCTCCAAGCCCTCGTCCAACAGAAGGGACCCTAATGCCATGGATGTAGATGCAGTCCGACTCACCCCCGTGCAACGTGCAGAATACATGAAGCAGAACAAGTGCTTCGTCTGTCACCAGGTTGGCTGCCGCTCAACCAACCATCCTCGTCCCCCACGCAATGGGCAGAACTCCCGAGGACCGCCCTCTCGCCCCCCTCGCAACCCTCAGCGTGTGCGCGCTGCTGTCGTCTCGCCCCCCGAACCGAAGCCCTCCCCACTCATCGACTACTTGTCTGAGTTAAAGGGTCGAGGCACCCAGCAGGACGATGTCCTAAACGTGCTCAAGGCATGTTTCAATGATGATGAAGAAAGGCTGCCCGTTGCAGCAACCAAGGTGGCCGAAGCTTGGCCAAAGGATTTTTAGAAGAGAGGGAAGTTTCGACGTCTTCACCTCTCCATGTAATCGCCCCTGTAGTACTATCAAACCCCAATGCGCAATCCATTCGAATTCCTGTGTCCTTATTCGCGCATGAAGGGGGTCAAATCGTCGACACATTCACCCTGGTGGACAGTGGCGCAAGCGGATGCTTCATAGATCGCGATCTAGTGAAGCGAAAGAAACTGCCGATGGAACGGCTACCCAAGCCACTTAGTGCCCAAAATGTGGACGGGTCAAATAACCAAGGAGGAGTCATTCGACACAAGGTCACCATCTCCATCAGGATTGGAGAAACTGAGGAGGAACGGAGTTTCCTGGTCCTCAACATAGGAAGAGAAAACATGATCCTGGGATTACCGTGGCTACGAGAAGCAAACCCGGTAATAGATTGGGCCACTGGCCATATCGATCTCCCAGATCAAATCAAGAAGCCCCGACACGACTCCCCTCGGGCAATCGCTCAACGGTACCTGGTACGGTACCTTGACTTGGACCCAGACTCCAAGATCGCCAAGCTCTGGAAGAAGCGAGTAGACGCTTCAGCAAGGGACGCCTACCCTGTCAGAAAGGCAACCATCGCCACTGAGATCGCCGCTCAGACTGTCAAGGAGAAAGCAGTTCTCCCAACCCCGTTCAAGTCCTTCGCAGACGTTTTTGACAAGAAGAACACTGAGGAGCTACCCCCGTCCAGGTCGTTCGACCACGCCATTGACCTCGACAAAGACTTCGTACCCAAAGTCGCTAAGGTCTACCCTCTGAACCCAAAAGAATCAGAGGCATGTAAGGCGTTGGTCGAAGAGCACCTCAAATCTGGGAAAATCACCCCCTCCAAGTCCCCACAAGCAGCCCCTTTCTTCTTTGTATCCAAGAAAGATGGCTCGCTACGCCCCTGCCAGGACTACCGGTATTTAAACTCCCACACCGTCAAAAATGCCTATCCTCTTCCCCTCATTTCCGACCTCGTCGACCGTCTCAAAGGGTCGAAAATCTTCACCAAGATGGATATTCGCTGGGGATACAACAATGTCCTCATCAAGCCGAACGACCACTGGAAGGCGGCCTTCATTACACCTCAAGGGCGATTCGAGCCCAGTGTAATGTTCTTCGGACTTTGCAACTCCCCAGCCACGTTCCAAGCCCTGATGGACCACATCTTCGGTGACCTCATGGCCGAAGGATGGCTGATCATTTACATGGACGACCTCTTGATCCATTCCGCCACCACTGCCGAACACGAAGCCCGAACGATCTGTGTCCTTGAACGCCTCCGCGAACATAAACTGTTCCTCAAACTGGAAAAATGTTCGTTCAATGCTGAGGAAGTAGAGTACCTTGGAATGATGGTCCGAGAAGGCCAGGTCAAGATGGACCCCACCAAATTGAAGGCCATCCGCAAATGGAACCCTCCAACCTCGGTGAAGGCAGTCAGGTCCTTCATCGGGTTTTGCAATTTTTACTGCAGATTCATCCAGGATTTCTCCCACATTGCGAAACCCCTCCACAACCTAACCAAGAAGAACTCCCCCTGGGCCTGGACCTC
The DNA here is from genome assembly GCA_038093515.1 of Butyriboletus loyo. NCBI lineage: Eukaryota > Fungi > Basidiomycota > Agaricomycetes > Boletales > Boletaceae > Butyriboletus > Butyriboletus loyo. Next base: position 11,917 of record JBBPSI010000194.1, read on the forward strand.
CGCCTGTGAAGCTGCATTCCAAGCGATCAAACAGTCGTTCTTGAGGCAGCCTGTCCTCTCCATGCCCGATGTCACGAAGCCGTTCGCTGTCATGACAGATGCCTCCCTCACTGCTACCAGAGCAGTCCTCATGCAAAAGGATGTCAATGGCGATTTGCATCCTTGCGCCTACTTGTCTAAGACGCTCTCGCCAGCAGAATGCAACTATGATATTTATGACCGCGAGCTACTCGCTGTCATTCACGCCTTGGAGGAGTGGCGACACTAATTACGTGGCACCGGTCACCAAGTGGAGATTCTCACCGACCATAAGAATCTCACTTATTTCCACCAACCCAACAAGCTCTCTGTTACGCTGGTAGCGCACAATAGCTAGCAAGCGAGCACTTATAGGGGCTCGAGCCTAATGAGGAAACTAGCCGACTCGCGTAGATGATGCTATCGGGTGTCTTGCAAAGCAAGTGTCGGCGAGATCTTGTGTGGTGGCGACCAGACGAGATCGAGCAGGCTCTTATCGGCTTTATCGGCAAGAGGGGTATATTGCTAGATTACTATGCACTTGGTAGATGCGTAGAATTAGCTAAAGAACTCGTACTACTCTAAGTGCGAGTATATATACTAGTGTCTATCGTGCACAGACCGAGCTGTGCGTGGCAGCGAAGGGTATAGGGCTATGAGTCCGTCCGAGTCATAGCGGTGAAAGGAGAAGTGGCAAAGTGCCGGTAACGAGGGAGTCAAGCTCCGAGCAAGAAGGCAACATTGTCAGCGAATGAGAAGGTCAGAAGGCGAAGTGACGATGTCCACGAGGTGAGCCCCACAGGGCGAAGGGTGCGCGAACGGCGGAGCCCTTGGATACGGGTCTCGACGTGAAGGTACTGACGCGTCGTAATCTAGTCACGTGCTAGTCACGTGATGTAAGAAATGTCATTGGTCAAAGAAGAAGGGACGCGACAGCTCAGCTGAAGGTCCGGCCCGACAGGGCGAGAAGACAGGGGCTATCTCGGTGTAATGGCACAGAGACTCGCAGGAGCGACCGGGGAAGTGGATAACGTCCACTAGGCGACTAAGGAGCGGGCGATGGGCGGCATCGCAAGGCGGTGGGGGCGGCGGGGACGCATAAGCGTGGGAAAACGAGTGGCGGGGTACGCTTAGGGGTAAAACTGTAACACTCTCCCGCCAGCAGGCTCGCTGGCTCATGTTCCTGCAGGACTTCGACCTGCACTTCCACCACATCCCGGGCACACAGATGGGACCCGCTGATGCTCTGTCCTGACGAGACGACGTCGACACCTCCGCTGATAACCAAGAGGTCACTCTCCTCCCAGAAAACCTATTCGCCAGAAAAATCGACGTTGCTCTTGCAGAGAAGATCACCGCTTCCTCCCCCAGTGACCCCATGATCAAACGATGCATGCAAGCCCTCTATGAGGATTCCCCCCTCTTCCCCAAGATGAACGCTGGCGACTGGGATTTTGACAGCAAAGAATTGTATTTCTGGAAGAAACGCTACATTCCAGAAGCAGCTCGCGTTGACCTCATCCGATCCCTGCATGAGAGTCCCGCTGGGGGTCACGGTGGGATATTCCGCACCCAGAATTTGGTGCAGCAAGATTATTGGTGGCCAGGAATGGCTAATCTTGTCCGACATTTCGTCTCTGGTTGCGCTACTTGCCAGGCGCACAAAGTTAATACTCACCCTACTGTTCCCCCTCTCACTCCTTTGGCCAGCATGGCCTCCCGTCCTTTCGAACAGGTCTCCATTGACCTCATCACCGGTCTTCCCCCCTCTTTGGGATATGATTCTGTCATGGTCGTGGTAGACCATGGGCTTACGAAGGGGGTAATTTATTCCCCTTGCAACAAGGACATTGATGCAGCAGGAGTTGCCCGATTATTTTTCAAAACTGTCTTCCTTCACTTCGGCCTACACTCCCGCTGCATCTCAGACAGAGGACCTCAATTTGCATCCACCTTTGCCAGAGAACTCACAAGACTTCTTGATTACGACCTTGCCCTTTCTTCCGCATACCACCCCCAGACTGATGGAGAAACAGAACGGGTCAACCAAGAACTGGAGATGTATCTCCGGATCTTCTGCAATGGTCACCCAGAACGATGGGCTGAGCTACTTCCTATGGCCGAGTTTTCCCATAACTCCATGACTCATTCGTCGACCAACGTAACCCCCTTTTCCCTGATGGTCGGCTATGAACCAAGGTCTTATCCTCCAATCGGCAAGACGTTCCTCCCCACCCTCGAGTCCAGACTCTCGGAACTCACGGGAGCCCGAACAGAAGCCTTGGAAGCCCATGAGAAGGCATGATGTTTGATGAAGGAGCGGATTTCCTCCAAGTTCTGGCTGTGGAAGTCAGGTGACAAAGTCTGGCTTGAAGGGCGCAATTTGAGACTCAGGTACCCGTCGAAGAAACTCGCTCCAAGACGGGAAGGGCCGTTTGAGATCGCACAGGTTGTCTCTCCTGTGGCGTACAGACTCCGATTGCCACCAACCTGGAAGATCCATGATGTCTTCCACGCGTCACTACTAACTCCTTATCGCAAGACTGCGGAGCATGGTCCGAATTTCACAAACCCTCCACCGGAAGAAATAGACGGAGATGAAGAATATGAGATCAATCAGATCTTGTCCCATCGTGGCTCAAAGGGACGCCGTCAATTCCTTGTTTCCTGGAAAGGGTACTCTGCAGCGGAGAATACCTGGGAGCCGAATGGGAACTTGGTCCATGCGCAGGCCCTGCTCAAGGCTTATAAACTGCACCACCCCAAGGATTTTCCCTCCCCATCTTCGCAGTAAACTCGAAAATGGCCATTCCTCCTGCTGAAAACAATGCCTCTGACAACAATGAGAACATCCCTCTTCCACCTCAGCCTCCCGTCCGTTCCTCCCATCTCCCAGTGTCTTCCTGCCGCGTCCTCTACACCGCCGTCCTAGAAAACCCTGTCGCCACCTATGCCTTGGAGCAGCATATGGACTTCACTGGGGACTATGTCCTCCGTACCCTTGCTTCTCTCTACCGCTCCTACACCCTCGCCCGTACTGTCCACACCCGTCTTTGCCCCGACAACCAGCCACCCGTCTACGCCGCCGCCCTCGAGTCTTCCCTGATGGAAGCTTGAGGGTACACGTTGGACATCCTCCATGCTGAAGGGTTTGGCTACGTTGTAGACCAACTTTTGCCGGGTATTCTGGCCCCCGTCCTCAGACCCATCCTCATTGCGCTTGCTCCTAGGGAGCGGCAATTCTATCTTCATTCCGCCGACCACATCAGCTATCTCTGCCCCATGGCTTGCAGCCCCAATCCAGTGCCTCGTCCTCCCCTGGCAAGATCTCCTTCGCATATACCTGTTCCAGCACCACCCACTCAAGAGTCACCTGCAACCACACTGGTAGCAGACTCGTTGCATGAGATACCAGAGAGTCCTTGGAGTCCTTTCGGACTGATGTTGATGAGCCCCAGGTTGCTCGTCAACACTCCCCTCTCCCACCTCGTACGGTGCGCCGCCAACCTCGCCAGGCCCTCCTCCAGGCCAGAGCTATCCCCAGGTCAGTCACCCTCACCGCTGCAGGATGAAGAATTGCCAACCGAGCTGTCTGCTCCGTCACCCCCCAACCATTCACTCGACGAGGAACCCCAGCCATCCAGCTCATTCCTCATGTCAACTCCCCCGTCGCCGCAGCTGGTGGTTCTAATGACTCTTTGTATGGACCCCCGCCTCCCTACCTCCCTGGTCGGGGCACTCGTGATTCCCCTATCGTCCTGGATGACAGATCCCCGGCTACCAGCCCACGCCCTACTCAACCTTGCCTCGTCCGGCTGCAGCTCTGTTTCGAGTGCGGCACCATTGGCCACTTCCGCAGAGAATGCCCAAACTACACCTGCCCATTTTGCCACCAGGTCGTCCCTGGTCATATACAGGAGTTTTGTCCAGAGCGTGTCTGCGGGTTATGCGGCACCATTGGCCATATCGTCGCCAACTGCACATTCCGGGACAACATATGGGCAGACTTCTCTGCCGACGACGCTTACAACAATGACTTCAACGAGGGAGCATCTCAATGAAGGGAGTTTTCAAGTCGTGGAGTCGGAGTCTCCACCATGGGAAGGGGGTAATGTTACGGTAGTGGTATACTTTTTCCATCCATTACCACTAGGACTACTTCATTCGCCTAGCCTTTTGCTAGTGCCCTTTGAGCGGTATGAACCGCTCTAGCTTAGTCACCATTTCCCATGCACAGACGCGCTTTCTTTCATACTCCAGAACATTCTAGAGTACTCCTTCCTCGTTTGTACTTTCCTTCTTGCGACTCGATTAGGAACATGGTCTGTGCGCAGACCCCAGTAGTATAAAGACTCGGTCTTTACACCCATGTACTCTATCTAGTTCTATGCAGTTCACTGCTAGCAATTAGCTTCACTCCAGACTCTTAGTGTGAGCACTAAGACATAGTCTGAGACTTCTCCCAGAATCGTCTCCAGAGTCCTGAGGCTACTCTTGAGTGCCTCCTCACTGTTCTAGTTGTTAGCGCCCAGCGTAACACTCCCTAGTCGCCTAGTGGACGTTATCCACTTCCCCAGTCGTTCCGCAAGTCTTAGTGTCGCTACACTGAGATAGCCCCTGTCTTCTCGCCCCATCGGGCCGGACCCACACATGTGATTAGATTACGACGCGTCCTTACCTTCACATCAAGACCTGTATCCAAGGGCTCTGCCATTCGCACACCCTTTGCCCTGTGGGCCGCACCTTGTGAACATCGTCACTTCATCTTCTGATCTTCCTATTCATTGACGATGTCGCCACCTTACCCAGAGCTTCGCTCCCTCATTACCAGCACTTTGCTGCTCCATATTTCGTGGTTATGACTCGATGCGACTCATAACCCTTCACCCTCGCTGCCACGCACAGCTCGGTCTGTGCGCCATATCTATTTAGTATATATACCAGCGTACTTAGGATAGTACGGCTTCTCTAGCTAATTCTACGCATCTACCAAGTGCCTAGCAATCTAGCTTATACCCCATCTGCCAATAGAGCCAATAAGCTTCAGCTTGATCTCGTCTGGTCGCCACCATACAACATCTAGCTGACACTTGCTCTGCAGAAGCCCGATAGCGTCGTCTACGCAAGTCAGCCATCTTCCCGATTAGGCTCGAGCCCCTATTCAAGCGCTCGTTGCTAGTTGTTTCACACTCCAGCATAACAGATTATGGCCTTCTGCTATGGGTAGGTTTAGGAGGTTTGCCTTTAGTGGTTCTTGAGTTATTAGCTTAACAATCAAAATGTTGCCAACATTGCAATGGTTTTGTTGCCCACTGTACATTGCATCTGCCTCCAACCCAGCAGACCCCATCTCTCGAGGAATCCTCCTGCCATGCTCTTTGCTCCTTCTGCACATTCCCATTCCTCCCTCCCTCATCCCTTTTATCATTGATGTTGTCGACTTCCTCACAAATGGCATCACCACCCATGCCTATGTCCAACCCAGTATCCCTACACCCTCTAGCAGCATTGCTCTCAATCAGTGTCGCAATGCTGAAGCCTCTCTTTGTTACGCTGGGCGCTAACAACTAGAACAGCGAGGAGGCACTCTGGAGTGGCCTCAAGACTCGTTGAAGTGTTTCTGAGCTGGGTCTCAGACTATGTCTTAGTGCGCACACTAAGAGTCTGGAGTGAAACTAATTGCTAGCAGGTTACTGCGTAGAACTAGATAGTGTACATGGTGTAAAGACTGGGTCGTTATACTACAAGGGTCTGTGCACAGACCATGTTCCTAATTGAGTCGCGAGAAGGAAACTACAAATGAGGAAGGAATATTCCAGAAGATTCTGGAGTATGAAAGAAAATGTGTCCATGTGCGAGAAATGATGACTAAGCTAAAGCGGCTCCTACCGCTCAAAGGGCACTAGCAAAAGGCTAGGTGAGTGAAGTAGTCCGAGTGGTAGAGGAAGGAAAAAGTATACCACTACCGTAACACTCTTCACACAGAGGAGCAAGTCTGGCACATGTTACGGTAGTGGTATACTTTTTCTCTCCATTACCACTTGGACTACTATGTTCACCTAGCCTTTTGCTAGTTCCCTTTGAACAGTATGACTATTCAGATTAGTCATCATTTCTCACGCACAGATGCTGTTTCTTTCATACTCAAGAAGCTTCTAGAGTATTCCATCCTCATTTGTCTTTTGACTCTCATGACCCGATTAGGGACATGGTCTGTGCGCAGACCCCAGTAGTATATAAACCCAGTCTTTACACCAATGTAACTTATCTAGTTCTACACAGTCTTCTGCTAGCAATTAGTTCTCTTCCAGACTCTTAGTGTGTGCACTAAGACATAGTCTGAGACCCATCCGAGAATCGTCTCAAGAGTCCTGTGGCTACTCCAGAGTGCCGCCTCAGAGTTCTCGTTGTTAGTGCCCAGCGTAACAAAAGAACTAGATCTTCACCTCGCTTCTGCTTCCCAGCAGTAAAGACGCCCTCCCCTCTCACCCACCATTACCACCCCACGATCAAGATGTGTCAGTCGCTCTTTCCGAGTTCCATCCCCCAAACCGGAACCCATTTTCGGAATTGGTAAAGTCCGAGCAGGTGCACTGAGGGCAACGAAGGATGCAAGGGTAAACCTATCAGTGGAAAGACTCACTGATAATACGAGAGTGAGAGTATCGCAAACAGAGTATAAGGAGCAAGGCTCAACTTAGAGATATCGCAGTAGTGAAGATAGAACTGAAAGATCTAGAGAAAAGTGACAAGCCATAAGGGCTGTCTTATATACAGTACATGAGTGTTTGTACTTATGTTCTGTATAGTACCTTTATAAGGTATAGTATGAAATACATGACGATATGATAGAGATAAGAGATAAGACTAAGCATATCGTCCAATAGCATAATAAGAGCTATTTGTAATGTGATAAGCGTGACTAGGTCTAGACAATGATGTCATATAGACCAGTCTAGAAACATAGTGGCTGTAAGTGAAATACAGAAATAGAACACTACCGTTTCAACACCCATCGTCGTTGACAACCTGTCACCACCCCACTCTCCTGACCAACCAGACCCTCTGCCCCAGCCTGACCCCGAACCCTCTTACCAACCTGAGGACCAGAATCTAGGGCAAGGATCCACCTGACAATGACAACTACAGTAGCGACTACCTTGATAGAACCCCTCATGTATCTCACTCCCCATCCCCACCATACTATCCACCCGCATCCTTCTCTACCGACGATGATGACAACGACATGTCCAGTGAAAGAAAAAACATTGTCCCCAAGGACTTCTCTGGGTTGAACGAGGATGCCTCCTGATGGCTCCTCACCATGCGAACCTACTTTGACATGAACCCCACTGCATTCCCCGATGACAAGTCTAAGATCGGAGCCCTCCTCACCAAGATGAGCAAAGGAAAAGGAAAAATGTTCTCAGAAGGCTGGATGGCCCTTAGCCTGGACAGGAACCCCACTGAACACCAGAAAGAATTCAAGATGGTCTGCGAGGACTTCCAAAGAGTCTTCCATCCCTTTGACGTAGGAGAGAGTGCCTGCATTGATCTGGGAAACCTCACCCAGAACAAAAACAATCGAAAGGACAGGTACGACACCTATGTCATGGAGTTCCAGCTCCTCACAGCTAAGTCTGGAATCATTGATGAGAAGGCACTCATCGAGTGGTTTATTTGCAGTCTCGACCCCCGCCTTGCTGAAGCAGTCCTCTTGTGTGAAAAAGTTCCCACCACCCTTGCCGGTTGGGCCGACAAAACATCTGCCTTCCATGCTCAACATAAAAGAATTGACGACCTCCACACAGGAAAGCGCTATATCCCCACCTTCTCTTCCTCCTCCAAGCCCTCATCTAGCCGAAGGGACCCCAATGCCATGGATGTTGATGCCATCCAACTTACTCCCATACAACGTGCGGAGTACATGAAGCAGAACAAGTGCTTCATATGCCACCAAGTCGGCTGTCGCTCAACCAATCATCCACGCCCTCCACGCAACAGACAGAACTCCCGCGGACCGCCTCCTCATCCCCCTCGCAACCCCCAATGTGCATGCGCCGCTGTCGTCACACCCCCTGAACCTAAGCCCTCCCCACTCATCGACTACTTGTCTGAGTTAAAGGTCGAGGCACCCAGCAGGACGATGTCCTAAACATACTCAAAGCTTGCTTCAACAATGAAGAAGAAAAGTTGCCCGTCGCAACAAGCAAAGTGGCCAAAGCTTGGCCAAAGGATTTTTAGAAGAGAGGGAAGTTTCGACGTCTTCACCTCTCCATGTAATCACCCCTGTAGTTTTATCAAACCCCCATGCACAATCTATTCGAGTTCCTGTGTCAATCTTCGCACATGAAGGGGGTCAAATTGTCAACACATTCGCCCTGGTGGACAGTGGCGCAAGCGGATGCTTCATAGACCGGGATCTAGTGAAGCGAAAGAGATTGCTGATGGAACGGCTACCCAAGCCACTCTGTGCGCAGAATGTGGACAGGTCAAATAACCAAGGAGGAGTCATCCGACACAAAGTCACCATCTCCATCAGGATTGGAGAAACCGAGGAGGAACAGAGCTTCCTAGTCCTCAACATAGGAAAAGAAAATATGATCCTGGGTTTACCATGGTTGAGAGAAGCCAACCCAGTAATAGATTGGGCCACCAGCCATATCGATCTCCCAGATCAGATGAAGAAACCCCAACATGACTCACCTCAGGCAATCGCTCAGCATTACCTGGTATGGTACCTGGACTTGGACCCAGACTCCAAGATCACCAAGCTCTGGAAGAAGCAAGTGGACGCTTCAGCAAGGGACGCATACCCTATCAGAAAAGCAACCATCGCGACCGAGATCGCCTCACAAGCCATCAAAGAGAAGGCAGTACTCCCGACCCTGTTCAAATCCTTCGCAGACGTTTTTGACAAGAAGAACACTGAGGAACTACCCCTGTCCAGATCCTTCGACCACGCCATAGACCTTGACAAAGACTTCGTTCCAAAGGTCGCTAAAGCCTACCCTCTGAACCCGAAAGAGTCTGAAGTGTGCAAAGCCTTCGTCGAAGAACATCTCAAGTCCAGGAAGATTACCCCTTCCAAATCCCCTCAGGTAGCCCCATTCTTCTTTGTGTCCAAGAAGGATGGCTCACTATGCCCCTGTCGGGACTACTGGTACCTGAACTCCCATACCATCAAAAATGCCTACCCTCTACCTCTTATCTCCGACCTCATCGACCGTCTCAAAGGGTCGAAGGTTTTCACCAAGATGGATATCCACTGGGGATATAACAATGTCCTGATCAAGCCAAACAACCGCTGGAAGGCAGCGTTCATCACTCCTCAAGGGTTGTTCGAACCCACCGTGATGTTCTTTGGACTCTGCAATTCCCCTGCTACATTCCAGGCATTGATGGACCACATCTTTGGCAACCTTATGGCCGAGGGATGGTTGATCATCTACATGGACGACCTCCTGATTCACTCTGCCACCACTCAGGAGCATGAGGCGCGAACCATCCGAGTACTGGAAGGATTACAGGAACATAAATTATTCCTTAAGCTGGAAAAGTGTTCATTCGACGCCGAGGAAGTGGAGTACCTCGGAATGATGGTCTGGGAAGGACAGGTCAAGATGGACCCCACCAAGTTGAAGGCAATTCGCGAGTGGAACCCCCCTACTTTGGTAAAGGCAGTCAGGTTCTTCATCGGATTCTGCAATTTCTACTGCAGGTTCATACAGGACTTCTCCCACATTGTGAAGCCCCTGCATGACTTGACAAAGAAGAGCACCCCCTGGGCTTGGACCCCCGCTTGCGAACAAGCATTCTAAGCAATCAAACAGTCCTTCCTACGCCAACCCGTACTCTCCATGCCTGACGTCACGAAGCCATTTGCCATTATGACGGATGCTTCCCTCACCGCTACTGGAGCTGTGCTCATGCAGAAGGATGTCAACAGCGACCTACATCCCTGTGCCTATCTATCTAAAATGCTCTCCCCCACCGAGCATAACTACGATATCTATGATTGTGAGTTGCTCGCAGTCATCCATGCATTGGAAGAATGGCAACATTATCTTCGGGGCATGGGTCACCAGGTAGAAATTCTCACCGACCACAAGAATCTCACCTACTTCCATCAACCCAACAAGTTGTCTCGCTGGCAAGCGTGCTGGCTCATGTTCCTGCAGGACTTCGACCTGCATTTCCACCACATCCCAGGCACCCAGATGGGTCCTGCAGATGCCCTGTCCCATTGTGACGATGTCAATACCTCCACCAACAATCAGGAAGTCACACTCCTCCCCGAAGACTTGTTCGCCAGGAAAATCGACCTGGCCCATGTGGACAAGATCACCGCCTCCTCCCCCACCGATCCCATGATCAAACGATGCATGCAGGCCTTATACAAAGACTCTCCCCTCTTCCCCAAGATGAACGCAGGGGATTGGGACTTTGATGGAAAATAGTTGTACTTCCGGAAGAAACACTATATTCTGGAAGCCGCCCATGTCAACCTCATTCGCTCCCTGCATGAAAGCCCTGCTGGAGGTCATGGTGTGATATTCCACACCCAAAACCTGGTGCAGAGAGATTACTGGTGGCCTGGCATGGCTAACCTTGTCTGTCAATTCATCTTGGGATGTGCTGTTTGCCAGGCGCACAAGGTAAACACCCACCCCACCATTCCTCCCCTCACACCCTTGGCTAGTGTGGCCTCTTGCCTATTTGAACAGGTCTCTGTCGACCTCATCACCGGTCTTCCTTTCTCCCTGGGTTATGATTCAGTCATGGTTGTGGTAGACCATGGGCTTATGAAGGGGGTAATTTATTCCTCTTGCAACAAGGACATTGATGTGGCAGGAGTTGCTAAACTATTTTTCAAAACAGTCTTCCTTTGATTTGGCCTCCATTCCTGCTGTATCTCTGACCGTGGCCCTCAATTCGCCTCCACCTTTGCCAGAGAACTTGCAAGGCTTCTTGGCTATGACCTCGCCCTCTCCTCCATGTACCACCCACAAACTGACGGAGAAACCAAATGGGTCAACCAAGAACTGGAGACATACTTAAGGATCTTCTGTGATGGTCACCCAGAACAATGGGCCGACCTACTCCCCAAGGCCGAGTTCTCTCATAACTCGATGACACACTCCTCAACCAATGTGACTCCTTTCTCTTTGATGGTCAGGTATGAACTGAGATCTTATCCTCTGATTGGAAAGATGTTCCTCCCCACCCTCAAGTCCAGACTTTCGGAACTCACAGGAGCCTGAATGGAAGCCCTGGAAGCCCACGAAAAGGCACGACGGTTGATGAAGGAACAGATCTCATCCAAGTTCCATCTGTGGAAGACAGGAGATAAGGTTTGGCTCAAGGGATGTAACCTTCGACTCAGGTACCCATCAAAGAAGCTTGCCCCGAGACGGGAAGGACTGTTCGAGATTGCACAGGTTGTCTGCCCTGTGGCATACAGACTCTGATTGCTGCCAACCTGGAAGATCCACGATGTCTTCCATGCGTCACTTCTGACTCCCTATTGTGAAACTGCGGAGCATGGTCCAAACTTTACCAATCCCCCTCCAGAAGAAATAGATGGAGATGAAGAGTACAAAATCGATAAGATCCTATCGCACTGTGGATCAAAAGGACACCGTCCATTCCTTGTGTCCTGGAAAGGATACTCCATGGCTAAGAACACCTGGGAATCAAACGGGAACCTGGTCCATGTGCAGGCCTTGCTCAAGGCTTATAAGCTGTGCCACCCCAGAGAGTTTCCTTCCCCATCTTCACAGTAAAACAAAGATGGCTATCCCTCCCGCTGAAAACAATGCCCCACTCCTGGCTCAACTTCCTGTTCGCTCTTCGCATCTCCCAGTCTCCTCTTGCCACGTCCTTTACACTGCTGTCATTGAAAACCCCATCGCTACATATGCCTTGGAGCAACGTATGGATTTCACTGGGGACTATGTCCTCCGCACCCTCACCAGTCTTTACCGGTCCTACACCCTCGCCCGCACCATCCACACCCGCCTCTGCCCAGACAACCAACCCCCTGTATACGCCACTGCCCTGGAAACCTCCCTGATGGAGGCTAGAGGATATACCCTCGACATCCTTCATGCTGAAGGCTTCGGGTACATTGTGGATCAGCTCCTCCCAGGCATCTTGGCCCCTGTCCTCCGCCCCATCCTGGTTGCTCTTGCTCCTAGGGAGAGAGTGTTTTATTTTCAGTCTAACGACCGCATCAGCTTCCTCCACCCCACTGCTTGCAGCCCCAACCCCCCTCCTCATCCTGCCACAGAAGGATCTCCTCCACCTCTACCTGTTCCAGCACCATCCACTAGAGAGTCTCCTGCAACCACATTGGTAGCAGACTCGTCCCGTGAGACCACTGGCAAATCCCTGGAGTCCTTTCGGACCAATGTCGATGAGCCCCAGGTCGCTCGTCGACACTCCCCTCTACCACCTAGAACTGTGCATCGCCAACCTCGCCAGGCGCTTCTCCAGGTTGGAGCTATCCCCGGGTTGGTCACCCTCACCACCGCAGGAAGGAGGATCGCCAATAGGGCCATATGGTCCGTTACCCCTCAACTGCCCATGTGCAGAATGACCCCTGCCTCCACTTCATCCCTTGGGTCTCCTCCCCCCTCGCTGCAACTGCTGGTTCTACCAGCTCCTCGTATGCACCTCCACTGCCCTACCTCACCACCCATGGCACTTGTGATGCCCCCATCATTTTCGATGACAGATCCCCTGTCGGCAGCCCACACCCTGCTCGACCTTGCCTCGTCCACCCACAACTTTGCTTTGAGTGTGGCACCGTCAGCCACTTTCGTAGGGAGTGCCCCAACTACACTTGCCCCTTCTGTCACTGCATTGCCCCAGGTCATATTCAGGAGTTTTGCCCTGAACGAGTATGCGGCCTCTGCGGCACCATTGGCCATATTGTCGCCAATTGCACATTCCAGGACGACATCTGGGCAGATTTCAATGCCAACGATGCTTACGACTACGATGTCAACAAGGGGGAGTCTCAATGAGGGGACCTTGCAAGTAGTGGAGTCAGAGTTTCCACCATGGGAAGGGGGTAATGTTATGGTAGTGGTATACTTTTTCTCTCCATTACCACTTGGACTACTATGGTCACCTAGCCTTTTGCTAGTTCCCTTTGAACAGTACGACTATTCAGATTAGTCATCATTTCTCACGCACAGACACTGTTTCTTTCATACTCAAGAAGCTTCTAGAGTATTCCATCCTCATTTGTCTTTTGACTCTCGCGACCCGATTGGGGACATGGTCTGTGCACAGACCCCAGTAGTATATAAACCCAGCCTTTACACCAATGTAACTTATCTAGTTCTATGCAGTCTTCTGCTAGCAATTAGTTCTCTTCCAGACTCTTAGTGTGTGCACTAAGACATAGTCTGAGACCCATCCAAGAATCATCTCAAGAGTCCTGCGGCTACTCCTGAGTGCTGCCTCAGAGTTCTTGTTGTTAGCACCAAGCGTAACAGCACAATGATATCCTCATCCGAGAAGCCCTCTCACAAACTCCTAATGGGACCTAGGTTCAACTCCCCACTCTCAGACACAGCCTCCTCCATCACTGTATTTTCCTCAGCCTTGCATCCCCACCCCTACAGCCCCAACCTTACTCCAAAGCCCTCATGCCTTTGCCCGCACTGCTGCACCAGAGACTGTCTATGACTGTGGTCACCTTTACACACTTTCCACAGAGCAAACTCACAACCAACAGAATCTGTTGGGCTGCACTCCAACTCAATTTCAGATGGCCAGTTTGAACAGATCTTGGATGTCATCTGTGCCTCATGGACGGAGAAGACAAAGGAAACATATGGTTCTGGCCTACTGGTTTTCCATGTCTTCTGCAATCTACATAATATCCCAGAAGATGACTGCTGCCCAGTGTCACCCTCCCTCATTTCATCCTTCATAGCAAGTTGCACAGGTGCTTACTCAGGCTTGGCTCTTCACAATTTCACTACAGATCTCCATGCTTGGCACCTCCTCCATGGCCAATCCTGGCACCCAAACAACAATGAGTTGCACTCATTGCTAGAGAGTGCATCACATCTAGCTCCAGCCTCCTCGAAATGCCCCAAGCATGTTCCTTTCAAATGGGACCTTCTGATCAAATTCCTATCCTATCTTAACACAGACAGTCATCGTGATGCAGCAATCTTCGCCTGCATGCTAGTCACTTTCTACTCTGTTTCCAGACTGGGCGAGTTCACAGTACCACCTATCTCAAAGTTCAATCCTTCCGAACACATCACACAGGCCAACTACTCAAAGGTCCTCAACACCAACAACCTCATCATCCTTTCATTCCGCATTCCCACCACTAAATGTGCATGTTCCAGGGAAACCACACAATGTGCATGGTTAGAGCATCCCACAGATCCAGTAGGCTGGCTCGACAACCATCTGTGCATCAACAACCCAGGTCCACTAGACCACCTATTCACCTGGAAACACCTAAAATCTGGTTTGTGACCACTCACAAAAACAGAAGTTACCAAGCATATCCAACAAATTGTAATGCAACTCTCTCTCCCAAATGTCAAGGGTCACAGTCTTCACATCGGGGGAACGCTACATTACCTTTTTCTGGGTACACCTTTCGACATCATCAAGACCATGGGGAGATGGTCAGGAGACTCTTTCACACAATATCTTCGAAAACATGCCCTCATTTTATCCCCTTACCTGGTTGAATGTGTGGACATCATAGAGCAGCTCACATAACATGCAATGCCCCCCATTCATTGACAGACAGTAAGTCCCCGCTCCTTCCTGGATGGGGTCGAGCTTCACTCCACGCATCACAGTCTCCTTGCCGATTGGAAACACAGCTCACTTGTTTGGGAGCAGATAGTGCTTCAGGCTGGAAAAGCCCTACGGGCTTTCACCCTTCATTCTATAGTCTCCTCTCCACAGTATTGTACATCTGTACATAATTCTTCTGTCAACCATCACTCCTCTCTCTCTCTAGCTCCCACTAAGTGTTTGATATTCATGGACATGTACTCAAGTGACAAGGGGAAGAGCTCTTCCAAACAGCACAAATCTACCTATCCAGCTGATTTGACCCCCCTCCCATCTGCACTTTGCCTGCACTGCCCTGTAAAGGACAGGCTTTCCTTGTGGGTACCTGTCTGCTGTCATGCCCTCTTACTCAATTTGCCTCTAGTTGAGTTTTCTCACATCCAAGACATTATGATCCACACATGGGCAACTAGTACACATGAATCATATGGGTCAGGTCTCCTCATCTTTCATGTCTGGTGTGATGCTAGGGCTGTTCCTGAGTCTCAACATGCTCCTGCCCCCTCAGACCTCATCTCAGCCTTCATTGCATATCTTGCAGGCCTGTGCTCACAGAAAACTATCTCCAATTATATCTCAGGTGTTCAGGCTTGGCACATTTTCCATGGTCAATCTTGGTCCCTCAATGATCTCAAAATTGACACACTGCTCAAGGCAGTGGATTGTCTTGCACCAGCAACCTTGCATTGGAAGAAGTGTTCTTCATATATCATTGGCTTCATCACATCTGTGCATGGAGAACTTGACCTGAATGTTCCTCTTGATGCCTCCATGTTCAGTTGTCTCACCACTGGTTTCTACTCCATTGCACACCTAGGCGAGCTCACTGTTCCCACTCTCCAAGCCTTCGATCCAGTGTGACATGTCAAACACTCTGATATTCAGATTGAGCATACTCACAATGGACTGAAACAGACGGTATTTGCTATCCCCCAGACTAAGACAAGTCCCATGGGTGGAGACCTTTTGTTTGCTGACCAACATGGACTTTCTGACCCACACTCTGCCTTGGACAACCACCTTTGTGTCAATAACCTTGCTTCTTCATCTCTGCTTTTCACCTACTGTTCCAAACCCCCCAGAGTGTACCACCCTCTGATGAAGCCAAAGTTTATTGCACACATTGTGGCTGCAGCCAAAGCGGCTGGTCTGGAGCCTCTCCAAGGTCACAGTATTTGTATTGGTGGTACACTTGAGTATCTGCTGCACAACACTCCATTGAGGCAGTAAAAACCATGGGTCACTGGAGAAGTGATACATTTCAAGGTTACCTACACAAGCATGCTCAGATTGTGGCTCTGTACATGCAGGCCACACTGGTCCTTCACCAAGAGTTTGTCCATTACACCATGCCAGAGGTCGAGCACATATGCCAGGGTGAGCAGTAGCCTCCTCCTGTTATGAGACAACAGAGTTATCAAGTCACACAGGGTTCCGCGACTGTCGCAGTGCTACACAAGTACTGGCGAGATGTAATGAGGATAGCTTAAGTCTTAATCTCTCAACTGTTGCCAGCGAATAAGACAAGTGGTTAAAGCTAGGGAATCCTAGTCTAACTACGAGCCTTTATATATTGTACAGAGATGCGCACAGACCATGCTGTGCGTGAGATGAACTACTATACATGGCTAGACTAAAGAAGAGAAGCGCAACGGTGATTAACCACACGAGGCGCAGGGATTATAAAGAAGAGAAGTAAACGGAGATTAAATACATGTGTCGTGACGTTATAGAGTCTAGGCCTGGGCTAGACCATGACATCATATGCTTAGTCAGCAAGAGATCACATGTAAGTTCCCACGATCACGTGCGCTATGTCACGTGACCTTTGAAGTTGAAAATGACTAAGTCCGAAGTGAAAGTGTACAAAGTGTACAAATAAAATGTTATGATTATAACACCTCCTACTTTTCTGAGAATCCAAGTTTCACTCAATGCATCATCGTTCTCCTACCTTTTTGGGGGATTTGCAGCTCATCTCAACTCCACAGGTTTGTAGGTCATCGGGAAGCACTGCATGCTTTTGCCCATCCACTTCACCTGTATCTCATTTATCAACTAGGAAATTCTGTCAGTTGTTACTTCCATAGCTACTCACATCTACAGTGAACCTCAAAGATTGCTAGTCTATCATGAAGCAAGGCACAAGTGAAGGGTTAGAGTTAAGTCTTTGAGTGAGTGGCAAGATGCAGCATTGCTTCTTGCCATCATTTCATCACCACCACCACTGTACTTTACTACAGTGTCCAGGACATCTTGACTTTCTGTCTCACTCATTGAGTCTTTTCTTCCACCCACCACTCCCTGGGCTGCATCTCATCACTGATTCAACACAGCACCTCACAGCATCTCTTTGTGGTAAGCTACTTCCTGTGTGAAGTCTGCTGCAAGGCTGGCCACCCACCCTTTGCAGCTCATCTTGACTCCACAGGTTCATAGGTCATTGGGAAGCACTGCATGCTTTCACCCATCCACTTCACTCATATCTCATTTATCCACTAGCAAATTCTGTCAGTTTGTTACTTCCATAGCTACTTGCATCTACAGTGAACCTCAAAGAGCCAATAATTGTGCAAAAGGCACAGGACTTCTGCTGCACTGTCAGAGCATATTCCAGTTTAGGAGCTTGAGGGGCTGGAGGTTGGTGTTGTATACTGGTTGGTAACTGGTTTTGACTTTGGTGTGTTGACGAACTGTGATTGGTAGTATTAGGTAATGTGGTGGCTGTAGACAGAATTGCAGATAATCAAAGTGCTGATCTTGTCAATAGAAACATGGCTGTACTGATAGTATCAGCAATAGGATATGGATCATCAGGGTGGAGGTCTGACTGGACTATAGATAGCCAGTGTCAGATTCTTTTCTCCACATCCTGCAGAAATCTGGAAAGGAAAAGTGAATTGTGCTCAACCTCTGAAAGCTTCTTAGTAGCAATCAGGAGGGAGGCGATCTTTATAAACTTCTGTCTATGCTTTCCAAGATCCTCTTGGCTACACATAGCACAAGCCTTGGAATCCTATACTAGATATTGAAGATCAGCTCAACAATACCAATCACCCCCTTCGCATCCAGGATATAGATCTTTAACAGCAGTGATGAATAACTCCAAATCTGCTCCCAAGGCTGAAGGTAATTTCGGAATTGGTAAAGTCTGAGCAGGTGCACTGAGGGCAATGAAGAATGCAAGCATAAGCCTATCAGTGGAAAGACTCACTGATAATACAAGAGAGAGTATCACAAACAGGGGTACTTGAAGAGTATAAGGAACAAGGCTCAACTTAGAGATATCACAGTAGTGGTGAAAGAACTGAAAGATCTAAAGAAAAGTGACAAGCCATAAGGGCTGTCTTATATACAATACAGGAGTGTTTATACTTGTGTACTGTATAGTACCTATATAAGGTAAGGTAAGAATCACATGACAATATGTTAGAGATAAGAGATAAGACTAAGTATATCATAAGTAGAGCTATATGTAATGTGACAAGTGTGACTGAGTCTAGACTATGATGTCATAGTGATGTCATATGGTTCTAGACCATGATGTCAGAAAGCCCAGTCTGGAAATGTAGTGGCTGTAAGTGAAATACAGAAATAGAACACTACTGTTTCAACACTCCTCCTTGCTTTAGCATTACTTCTTTATGGAAGAGAAATGTAAAAGAGAGAGCATGGACCGAACTTCTTCAAACCTCTGCCATGTCAGATTCTTCATAAAGATATCTGCAGCTTATTGTTGAATAGGAGTATAAAAGAGAGTAATCTCCTTATCCTCAACACATTCCCGAATATAATGAAATGGAATTGCAATGTGCTTGCTACGTCCTTCAATGGCAGGATTAGAAGCTAGAAATATAGCCCCTTGATTATCAACTAGAAGGGGTAAAGGACCAAGTCTGTATCCCAACTTGAAGAACAAGGAGCACACCCAAGTCAGGCTTGATCCAAATGACTGGCAATAGGAGAATCATGGCATATGTTAAGTAATTGTATTCTAAGTGCCTCAGACACAAAGACTTTTTTCTTTTCATTAATAAATACAGATTGATCTGTATTGTAATAGAATCCTGGTATTTCATTTTCATTTTCATATTCTTCTTGCAAGGTATTGTAAAAGGAAGAGGAAAGGGTGACTTTATTAATGAAAAGATTCTACAGTAATATTTGTATCATGGTCTGCTCAATGTGAAAGTGCATCTGCTCTGCCATTGGTTGATCCTGGCTTGTACACAGATCCTGGCTTGTACACAAAATGATAATTAAATTCTTGAAGAAGCATGTGCCAGTGGGCTTGTTGTCCAGACAGTGTTTGTGGCTTCTTCCAATACTCAAGGTTCTTGTGATCCATCCAGATCTCAAAACCTTCTCTCCCAATTAGATAGTGGTGCCATTCTTCTAAGGTGTGAATAACAGCCAATAGTTCTTTATCATAAATCAGATAGTTCCATTTGGCAGCATCAAATGAGTGCAAAAGGAATGCACAGGATCACCATAGATCATCCAATCCTTTTATGGAAAGAACAGCCCCAACTGCTATATCTGAGATGTCTGTTTCTGCCCACATTTCCTTGTCTTGGTCTGGATAGGCTAAAAGTGGTGCTGTTGTAAACTTTTTCTTTAGCATAATGCTGATTGTTCTTCTTTACCCCATTTGAAAGGAGTATCCATCTTCATCAAATTATTGAGAGGATGAGCTATCTCCAAGAAACCCTCAATAAACCTTCTATAGTAGTTACATAATCCAAGGAATACTTGAACTTGTTTAAGGCATGTAGGAGCTGGCCAATCACAGATGGCATCCATCTTCTTGGTCTGCATCTCAACACTGTCCTTGGAAACTACCATACTGAGAAAGTCTATTTTATCAGAAGAGAAAACACATTTTTTCTGGTTTTATGAATAAATCATTGTCTCTAAGGTGTTGGAGGACCTATTTTATGATATCCTCGTGTTCCACCTTAGTTCTCCCTTTGGTAAATTAATGTCATTGATGTAAATAATGACAACAGCATATATATTGTTAAATATATCATTCATCATATTCTGAAAAGTAGGAGGGAAATTAGTAAGCCCAAAGTACATTATGAAAGTGGCTTTCCATTCATCTCCTTCTTTGATATGAATATTGTTAAAACCCCATCAGAGATCTAACATAGTAAAGATATCAGCGCCTTTAAGCCTATTGATCAACTGTGGTATAAGGGGTAATGGATAACCATTTTTAATGGTTTCATCATTTAGATAACAATAGTCCATAACTAAATGCTTATCACCAGTATTTTTAGGAATAAAGAACATAGGAACTGTCTGAGGAGACTTTGACAGTCTTATGTAACCCTTTTTGAGTTCTTTATCGACAAAGCTTCTAATCTGGTCCTGTTCCTCATTGGACATTGGAATAACCTGTCCCTTTTTTGGAATGAAATTGGGCTTAAGATCAATTGTGTGATCCCAAGGCTTGTGCTCAGGCATATGTGCTGCTTTGTCCTCAGAGAAAACATCTAGATAATTGTGATAAGCCTTGAGCACTTTTTCAGCCACACCAGGCTCAATGGAGCAACAACTGGTAATGCTGGACAAAGAAATAGTGTCTGCAATAACTTTACAATATGGGGAACAATGATTGAAAGAAATCTTTTTGAAATGACAGTCAATATCCACATTGTGGTGCACAAACCAATTGTAACCAATAATCATTTGATGGAAACCCAAGAGGGAAATGTAAGCCTCAATGGATTTGTAATGTCCATCAATTTCCATAAAAAGGGAAGCTTTGTGTGTAATATGTCCTATAACTCCTTTAGAGCTGTCTGCATTAATAACTTCCATAGAAGATGGTAAAGGAATTAGATCAATTTTGTGAGTTTCACAATATTTTTCGTCAATGAGGGTATTGACTGCTCCCATATCCAGCAAAGCTTTAAGTGAACAAGTTCACCAAGTAGTGTTTGACTGGTATGTAATTGTAACCAATGGTGAGTAATCACCACTGAACATTAAAGAACTTTTTACTGAGGGTTTATAAATAGAAGTGCTTGATTGAGTGTTCATTTGTCTTAGAAGAGACTTAAGCATGCTATTTATTGATCCCAGCACTTGTTACACTGGGCGCTAACAATCAGAACAGCGAGGAGGCACTCTGGAGTGGCCTCAAGACTCTGAAGGCGGTTCTGGGCGAAGTCTCAGACTATGTCTTAGTGCGCACACTAAGAGTCTGGAAGTGAACTAATTGCTAGCAGGTATCTGCGTAGAACTAGATAGTGTACATGGTGTAAAGACTGGGTCTTTATACTACTGGAGTCTGCGCACAGACCATGTTCCTAATCGAGTCGCGAGAAGGAAACTACAAATGAGGAAGGAATATTCCAGAAGATTCCGGAGTATGAAGGAAAGTGCGTCCGTGCGCGAGAAGTGATGACTAAGCTAGAGCGGCTCCTACCGCTCAAAGGGCACTAGCAAAAGGCTAGGCAAGTGAAGTAGTCCGAGTGGTAGAGGAAGGAAAAAGTATACCACTACCATAACATTACCCCCCTCCCATGGTGGAGACACCGACTCCACTACTTGCAAGGTCCCCTCACTGAGACTCTCCCTCGTTGACATTGTAGTCATAAGCATCATTGGCATTGAAGTCTGCCCAGACATCGTCCCGGAATGTGCAGTTGGCGATGATATGGCCAATGGCACCGCAGAGGCCGCATACTCGTTCAGGGCAAAACTCCTGAATATGACCCGGGGCGATGCGGTGGCAGAAGGGGCAAGTGTAGTTGGGGCACTCCCTATGAAAGTGGCCGACGGTGCCGCACTCGAAGCAAAGTTGCAGGCGGACGAGGCGAGGTTGAGTAGGGTGAGGGCTGTTGTCAGGGGATCTGTCGTTGAGGATGATGGGGGCATCACGAGTCCTGTGATTGGCAAGGTAGGGGGGCAGGGCTCCATACGAGGAGTTGGAAGAACCAACCATTGCTGCGACGGGGGTGGTGACTCGAGGAATGAGCTGGATGGTGGGGTTCTGCGATGGGTGGATGGTTGGGGGGTGACGGAATGAAAGGCCCTATTGGCGATCCTTCTTCCTGCGGCGGTGAGGGTGACCGATCCCAGGACAGATCCAACCTGGAGAAGCGTCTGGCGAGGTTGGCGATGCACAGTTCTAGGCGGTAGAGGGGAGTGTTGATGAGCGACCTGGGGCTCGTCGACGTCAGTCCGAAAGGACTCTAACGACTCGCCAGTGGTCTCACGGGACGAGTCTGCTACCAGAGTGGTCGCAGGTGAATCTCTTGCGGATGGCGCAGGAATAGGTAGTGGCGGAGGAGATCCTTCCACAGTAGGACAAGGAGGAGGATTGGGACTGCGAGTGGTGGGGCGAAGAAACCCGATGTGGTCATTGGACTGAAAATAAAACACTCTCTCCCTGGGAGCGAGAGTGACGAGGATGGGACGGAGTACGGGCGCAAGAATGCCCAGGAGGAGCTGGTCCACTACATACCCGAATCCCTCGGCATGAAGGATGTCCAGGGTATAACCCCTAGCCTCCATCAAAGAGGTCTCAAGGGCAGTGGCATACACAGGCGGTTGGTTGTCGGGGCACAGGAGTCTGGAGTGAAGCTAATTGCTAGCAGTGAACTGCGTAGAACTAGATAGAGTACATGGGTGTAAAGACCGAGTCTTTATACTACTGGGGTCTGCGCACAGACCATGTTCCTAATCGAGTTGCAAGAAGGAAAGTACAAATGAGGAAGGAGTACTCTAGAACGTTCTGGAGCATGAAAGAAAACATGTCTGTGCACAGGAAATGGTGACTAAGCTAGAGCGGTTCATACCGCTCAAAGGGCACTAGCAAAAGGCTAGGCGAGTGAAGTAGTCCTAGTGGTAATGGATGGAAAAAGTATACCACTACCGTAACATTACCCCCTTCCCATGGTGGAGACTCCGACTCCACGACTTGAAAACTCCCTTCATTGAGATGCTCCCTCGTTGAAGTCATTGTTGTAAGCGTTGTCGGCAGAGAAGTCTGCCCATATGTTGTCCCGGAATGTGCAGTTGGCGACGATATGGCCAATGGTGCCACATAACCCGCAGACACGCTCTGGACAAAACTCCTGTATATGACCAGGGACGACCTGGTGGCAAAATGGGCAGGTGTAGTTTGGGCATTCTCTGCGGAAGTGGCCAATGGTGCCGCACTCGAAACAGAGCTGCAGCCGGACGAGGCAAGGTTGAGTAGGGCGTGGGCTGGTAGCTGGGGATCTGTCATCCAGGACGATAGGGGAATCACGAGTGCTCCGACCAGGGAGGTAGGGAGGCGGGGGTCCATACAAAGAGTCATTAGAACCACCAGCTGCGGTGATGGGGGAGTTGACATGAGGAATGAGCTGGATGGCTGGGGTTCCTCGTCGAGTGAATGATTGGGGGGTGACGGAGCAGACAGCTCGGTTGGCAATTCTTCATCCTGCAGCGGTGAGGGTGACTGACCTGGGGATAGCTCTGGCCTGGAGGAGGGCCTGGCGAGGTTGGCGGCGCACCGTACGAGGCGGGAGAGGGGAGTGTTGACGAGCAACCTGGGGCTCATCAACATCAGTCCGAAAGGACTCCAAGGACTCTCTGGTATCTCATGCAACGAGTCTGCTACCAGTGTGGTTGCAGGTGACTCTTGAGTGGGTGGTGCTGGAACAGGTATATGCGAAGGAGATCTTGCCAGGGGAGGACGAGGCACTGGATTGGGGCTGCAAGCCATGGGGCAGAGATAGCTGATGTGGTCGGCGGAATGAAGATAGAATTGCCGCTCCCTAGGAGCAAGCGCAATGAGGATGGGTCTGAGGACGGGGGCCAGAATACCCGGCAAAAGTTGGTCTACGACGTAGCCAAACCCTTCAGCGTGGAGGATGTCCAACGTGTACCCTCAAGCTTCCATCAGGGAAGACTCGAGGGCGGCGGCGTAGACGGGTGGCTGGTTGTCGGGGCAAAGACGGGTGTGGACAGTACGGGCGAGGGTGTAGGAGCGGTAGAGAGAAGCAAGGGTATGGAGGACATAGTCCCCGGTGAAGTCCATATGCTGCTCCAAGGCATAGGTGGCGACAGGGTTTTCTAGGACGGCGGTGTAGAGGACGCGGCAGGAAGACACTGGGAGATGGGAGGAACGGACGGGAGGCTGAGGTGGAAGAGGGATGTTCTCATTGTTGTCAGAGGCATTGTTTTCAGCAGGAGGAATGGCCATTTTCGAGTTTACTGCGAAGATGGGGAGGGAAAATCCTTGGGGTGGCGCAGTTTATAAGCCTTGAGCAGGGCCTGCGCATGGACCAAGTTCCCATTCGGCTCCCAGGTATTCTCCGCTGCGGAGTACCCTTTCCAGGAAACAAGGAATTGACGGCGTCCCTTTGAGCTGCAGTGGGATAAGATCCGGTCAATTTCGTATTCCTCATCTCCATCTATTTCTTCCGGAGGAGGGTTTGTGAAATTCGGGCCGTGTTCCGCTGTTTCACGATAAGGGGACAGGAGGGATGCATGGAAGACATCATGAATCTTCCAGGTCGGTGGTAGTCGGAGCCTGTACGCCACAGGGGAGATGACTTGCACAATTTCAAACGGGCCTTCCCATCTAGGGGCGAGCTTCTTCGATGGGTACCTAAGTCTAAGGTTGCGCCCTTCAAGCCAAACCTTATCTCCTGTCTTCCACGGCTGGAACTTGGAGGAGATCCGTTCCTTCATCAGACGCCGTGCCTTCTCATGGGCTTCTAATGCTTCCGTTCGGGCTCCCGTGAGTTCCGAGAGTCTGGACTCGAGGGCGGGGAGGAATGTTTTGCCAATTGGAGGGTAGGATCTTGGTTCGTAGCCGACCATGAGGGAGAAAGGAGTCACGTTGGTCGAGGAGTGGGTCATCGAGTTGTGGGAAAACTCGGCCATAGGAAGGAGTTCAGCCCATCGTTTGGGGTGACCATCACAGAAGATTCGGAGATACGTCTCCAGTTCTTGGTTGACCCGTTCGGTTTCACCATCAGTCTGAGGGTGGTACGTGGAAGAGAGGGCAAGATCATAGTCGAGGAGTCTCGCGAGCTCTCTAGCGAAGGCGGATGCGAATTGAGGACCTCTGTCTGAGATGCATCGGGAGTGTAGGCCAAAGTGAAGGAAGACGGTTTTGAAAAATAATTTGGCGACTCCTGCCGCGTCGATGTCTTTGTTGCAAGGGGAATAAATTACCCCCTTCGTAAGCCCATGGTCTACCACGACCATGACAGAATCATATCCCAGAGAGGGAGGAAGGCCGGTGATGAGGTCAACCAAGACCTGTTCGAAAGGACGAGAGGCCACACTGGCCAGAGGAGTGAGAGGGGGAACGGTGGGATGAGTATTAACCTTATGCGCCTGGCAAATGGTGCAGCCAGAGATGAAGCGGCGGACAAGATTAGCCATGCCTGGCCACCAATAATCCCTCTGCACCAGGTTCTGGGTGCGGAATATTCCACCGTGACCGCCAGCGGGGCTTTCATGCAAAGAGCAAATGAGGTCGACACATGCCGCCTCGGGGATGTAGTGTTTCTTTCTGAAATACAATTCCTTGCCATCGAAATCCCAATCCCCAGCGTTCATCTTGGGAAAGAGGGGCGAGTCCTCATAGAGTGCCTGCATGCATTGCTTAATCATGGGGTCGCTGGGGGAAGAAGCAGCGATCTTTTCTGCGAGAGCAACATCGATCTTCCTGGCGAATAGGTTATCAGGAAGGAGAGTAACTTCCTGGTTGTCGGCGGAAGTATCGACGTCATCACGTCGGGACAGGGCATCGGCGGGACCCATCTGAGTCCCAGGGATATGGTGGAAATGCAGGTCGAAATCCTGCAAAAACATGAGCCAGCGGGCTTGCCGGCGAGACAGCTTATTTGGTTGGCAGAAATATGTGAGGTTCTTGTGGTCGGTGAGAACCTCTACTTGGTGACCAGTACCTCGCAGGTAGTGTCGCCATTCTTCTAATGCATGAATGACCGCGAGCAACTCGCGATCGTAGATGTCGTAATTGCGCTCGGCTGGTGAGAGCGTCTTGGACAAGTATGCACAAGGATGTAGGTCGCCATTGACATCCTTTTGCATGAGGACTGCTCCAGTGGCAGTGAGGGAGGCGTCAGTCATGACAGTGAATGGCTTCATGACATCGGGCATAGAGAGGACCGGTTGCTTCAAGAACGACTGTTTAATTGCTTGGAATGCTTGTTCACAAGCCGGGGTCCATGCCCAGGGGGAGTTCTTCTTGGTCAGATCGTGGAGGGGTTTCGCGATGTGGGAGAAGTCCTGGATGAACCTGCGGTAGAAATTGCAAAACCCAATGAAGGACCTGACTGCCTTCACTGAGGTTGGGGGGTTCCATTCGCGAATGGCTTTCAATTTGGTGGGGTCCATCTTGACCTGACCTTCTCGGACCATCATCCCGAGATACTCCACTTCTTTGGCATCAAACGAACATTTCTCCAGTTTAAGGAACAGCTTATGTTCGCGGAGACGTTCCAGGACACGGATCGTCTGTGCTTCGTGTTTGGCAGTGGTGGCGGAATGAATCAGGAGATCATCCATGTAGATGATGAGCCATCCTTCGGCCATAAGATCACTGAAGATGTGGTCCATCAACGCCTGGAACGTGGCAGGGGAGTTGCATAACCCGAAAAACATCACGGTTGGTTCGAACAACCCTTGGGGGGTGATGAATGCTGCCTTCCAACGGTCGTTCAGTTTGATGAGGACGTTGTTGTATCCCCAGCGGATGTCCATCTTTGTGAAGATTTTCGATCCCTTGAGACGGTCGACGAGGTCAGAGATGAGGGGGAGAGGGTAGGCGTTTTTGACAGTATGGGAATTCAGATACCGGTAGTCCTGGCAGGGGCGTAGCGAGCCATCCTTCTTGGACATGAAGAAGAAAGGGGCTGCTTGTGGGGACTTGGAGGGAGTGATCTTCCCTGACTTGAGGTGTTCTTCGACGAACGCTTTACATGCCTCTGATTCTTTTGGGTTCAGAGGGTAGACCTTAGCGACTTTGGGTACGAAGTCTTTGTCGAGGTCAATGGCGTGGTCGAACGACCTGGATGGGGGTAACTCCTCAGTGTTCTTTTTGTCAAAAATGTCTGCAAAGGATTTGAACGGGGTTGGGAGAACTGCTTTCTCCTTGATGGCCTGGGTGGCAATTTCTGTGGTGATGGTTGCCTTTCTGACAGGGTAGGCATCCCTTGCTGAAGCGTCTACTCGCTTCTTCCAGAGCTTGGCGATCTTGGAGTCTGGGTCCAAGTCCAGGTACCGTACGAGGTAACGCTGTGCGATTGCCTGAGGGGAGTCATGTCGGGGCTTCTTGATTTGATCTGGGAGATCGATGTGGCCAGTGGCCCAATCTATTACCGGGTTAGCTTCTCTTAACCACGGTAGCCCTAGGATCATGTTTTCTTTCCCAATGTTGAGGACCAGGAAGCTCCGTTCCTCCTCGGTTTCTCCAACTCTGATGGAGAGGGTGACCTTGTGTCTGATGACTCCTCCTTGGTTATTTGACCCGTCCACGTTCAGAGCGCTAAGTGGCTTGGGTAGCCGTTCCATTGGCAGTTTCTTTCGCTTTACTAGATCGCGATCTATAAAGCATCCGCTTGCGCCGCTGTCCACAAGGGCGAATGTGTCGACAATTTGACCTCCTTCATGCGCGAAGAGTGACACGGGAACTCGAATTGATTGCGCATTGGGGTTTGATAAAACTACAGGGGCGAGAGTATGGAGAGGAGAAGACGTCAAAACTTCCCTCTCTTCTAAAAATCCTTTGGCCATTCTTTGGCCACCTTGGTTGCTGCAACAGGCAGCCTTTCTTCATCTTCGTTGAAGCATGCCTTGAGGACGTTCAAGACATCTTCCTGCTGGGTGCCTTGACCTTTCAACTCGGACAGGTAGTCAATGAGTGGGGAGGGCTTTGGTTCAGGGGGTGTGACGACGGCGGTGCATGTGCGTTGAGGGTTGCGAGGGGGACGAGGAGGCGGTCCTCAGGAACTCTGTCCATTGCATGGGGTGCAAGGATGGTTGGTCGAGCGGCAGCCGACTTGGTGGCAGATGAAGCATTTGTTCTGCTTCATGTACTCCGCACGTTGTACGGGAGTAAGTTGGACCGCATCTACGTCCATGGCGTTGGGGTCCCTTCGGTTGGACGAGGGTTTGGAGGAGGAGGAGAAAGTGGGGATGTAGCGCTTTCCTGCGTGAAGGTCATCGATACATTTGTGCTGGGCATGGAAGGCGGAGGTTTTCTCAGCCCAGCCAGCGAGCGTGGTGGGGGGTTTCTCACAAGAGAGAACAGATTCTGCGAGACGGGGGTCGAGTCCATGAATGAACCACTCAATGAGAGCCTTTTCATCAGAGATCCCAGACTTGGCGGTGAGGAGTTGGAACTCTGTGACGTAGGTGTCATAGCCGTCCTTTCGGTTGGCTTTGTTCTGGGTGAGGTTCCCCAGATCAATTCGGGCACTTTCCCCTACGTCAAAGGGGTGGAAGACCCTTTGGAAGTCTTCACAGACCGTCGTAAACTCTTTCTGCCGTTCGGTGGGGTGTCCGTCTAGGAGAAGGCCCATCCAGCCTTCGGAGAACGTCTTTCCCTTTCCTTCGCTCATCTTCATGAGGAGAGCATTGATTTTTGATTTGTCGTCGGGGAAGGCCGACTGGTTGGCATTGAAGTAGGTGCGCATGGCGAGGAGCCATCGCGAGGCATCTTCGTTCAGGCCAGAGAAGTCTTTTGGAACG
This sequence comes from Butyriboletus loyo, assembly GCA_038093515.1. Classification (NCBI taxonomy): domain Eukaryota; kingdom Fungi; phylum Basidiomycota; class Agaricomycetes; order Boletales; family Boletaceae; genus Butyriboletus; species Butyriboletus loyo. The sequence continues at coordinate 40,513 of JBBPSI010000194.1, forward strand.
ATATTCTTTTTGTCAGACATATCGTCATTGTTGTTGTCTTGGAAGTCGGCGGGCGGGTAGTACGGTGGAGATGGGGAGCGGGAGACGTGGGGGGTTCTGTCAAGCCAGTCGCTGTTGTAACCGTCATCGCTGGGTGCCTGTTCAGATTCCTGCCCTAGACCCTGGTCCTCGGGTTGGTAAGAGGGTTCGGGGTCAGACTGGGGCAGAGGGTCTGGCTGGGCGGGAGAGTGTGGCGGCGATGGGTTGTCAACGACGATGGGTTCTGGTTCAGGAGAGGGAACGTGGAAAGAACGACCAACGTGTCTTGATTGTGGGATGGAAATGGTGGGCGAGAGGGGAGGGCAGCTTTACTGCTGGGAAGCAGAAGCGAGAGGAAGATCTAGTTCTTTTGTTACGCTGGGCGCTAACAACTAGAACAGCGAGGAGGCACTCTGGAGTAGCCTCAGGACTCTGGAGACGATTCTGGGAGAAGTCTCAGACTATGTCTTAGTGCTCACACTAAGAGTCTGGAGTGAAGCTAATTGCTAGCAGTGAACTGCGTAGAACTAGATAGAGTACATGGGTGTAAAGACCGAGTCTTTATACTACTGGGGTCTGCACACAGACCATGTTCCTAATCGAGTCGCGAGAAGGAAAGTACAAACGAGGAAGGAGTACTCTAGAAGATTCTGGAGTACGAAAGAAAGCGTGTCTGTGCGCGGGAAATGGTGACTAAGCTAGAGCGGTTCATACCGCTCAAAGGGCACTAGCAAAAGGCTAGGCGAATGAAGTAGTCCAAGTGGTAATGGATGGAAAAAGTATACCACTACCGTAACAGGGAGCAGGCGATGGGCAGCATCGCAAGACAGCAGGGGCGGCGGGGACGCATGAGCGTGGGAAAACAAGTGGCAGGGTACGCTTAGGGGTAAAACTGTAACATAATCAAGGGCTTTCAAAAATATATATATTGCTTATGTAATTCATTCTATATTCACCAATCAAGCAAGGGTACTCATTGCAACAGTTTTGTTGCTGATATCAAGGGTATCTAAATTAGTATGAAGTATATCCTCCTTTGGCTTTAATCACCTCCTGAATCCTTCTAGGCATACTCTCAATCAACTCCTGACACTGTGCAATCCCAATCCTATCCCACTCTGCCTGTACATGCTCCCACAACTCCAAAACCCCCTTAGGTGACTCAGGATACTCTGCTAGCCTTCTTTTGAGAAGAAACCATAGGTGTTCTGAGCAGGCCACACCATGACCTCAAATCCATTGTCAGCAAACCACTCCTTGGCTCTCCTGCTGGTATGCTTGGGGTCATTATCCTGCTGAAAGATAATGTCCTCTGGAGTTTTTCCATAATACTGAATCCATGATCTGCACATAAAGATTAGCATCCATCTTACCATCAATCTTGCAAGCCATTCCAACTCCTTCCCAGGTCATACAACCCCATATCATCACTGATCCTCCTCCAAACTTCACTGTACCTTCCACCAGCCTATCACTTAGGCCCTCTCCTGCCTTTTTCCACACCCATTTCCTTCCATCTGACCCAATGTGATTGATTTTGGTCTCATCTGACCATATGACATGCTTCCAGTCCTCCACAGTCCAATCCTGATGGCTTAAAGCAAAGTCCATTCTTGCCCTCCTATGATGCATAGAGAGAAGGGGGTGTTTCTTCTTCACCACAGCCTTCATACCAGCCTTCCTGAGGTGATGACAAATGGTTTGGGGGGAGATGGGATGGTTCTTGATGTCCTGAAGAGTTTTGGTAACCTGGACAGCATTTTCAGCCTTCCCAGTACCAATAAGACAAATGACATGGCGCATGTCAGTGGGAGTTATGAGGGATGGGTGACCACCAGAGGCTTTGAGTAGGTCTGGACAGTGTTTGGAGCGAAGTCTACTAATGGTAGAGTGGTTGAGACCAGTAGAATGTGAGATCTGGCAAGTGGATTGACCCATTTCCAGGCAGGAGATGATTTGGTTGGTTTGTTCAATAGAAAGGGATTTCATGATGGAAGTAATGGAAAAAGCGATGGTGTTTTGATGTGTTTGCACAATGTTGAACTTCTTATGCATCACATGACCCATTGCTTATGTAATACTCAGCCACAACATATGATTCTAACATTTTATAGGGTCAGCAACAAAACTGTTGCAATGAGTACCCTTGCTTAATTGGTGAATATAGAATGAATTACATAAGCAATGTATATATTTTTGGAAAGCCCTTGATTATGGCCTTCTGCTATGGGTAGGTTTAGGAGGTTTGCCTTTAGTGGTTCTTGAGTTATTAGCTTAACAATCAAAATGTTGCCAACATTGCAATGGTTTTGTTGCCCACTGTACCTGTGAACACTTTCCAGACATATGGAACCTTGACATGGAACCTTGATGACCATGGAAATATTGGAATAGGATGGAACTTGATGAGGAAGAGGAAAGGAAGTGAAGAGAGTTGTGAAGTGATTATTTGCAATGCATGTGAGTGCTGAATTGCCAGGAGGAGGAGCAATTGCAACCTAGAGGATATGTGTTCTCTACATCTGTGGGGGTCTTTGATTCTGACCATCCTCAGTCAGTCATGTGATACTGATGTAAGTGGTGTGGCAACACATGTGCAAACAAAAACTTGCTGATTGTTGATTGTCTGTGCTTTCCTTCCTTCCTTCTGTACACCACACCATCCAACCATCCATCTCATCTTTTCTCCACCATGTCTTTCTGCCTCAACAACCTCCTCACAGCATGGTGCCTCACCATAGAGTACCAATAGCTCTAATTTATTGCCACAAATTGTGGCACTGTAGTGCATTAATTGCCCAAGAGATACCAGCTGAGCAGAAGAGTGAGGAATATGACATACATCATAGAGATCTAAGATCTCATCCTTATCTCCAATCCACCAGTGGATCATGACACATCCTTATACATGTGTCACCCTTTAATTCTTCATATGTCATAAAGTCATTTTTTTTGATGTAAAGTGCATTGAAGCACCAGAGTCGAGAATCCATAGATTCTTATTACCATGCTCACACAAGCATTGCTTAAGGGATTGGGCATTATCAGAACATGAACATAAGTCCATTGTCTGATGTAGAGGTATATTTGTACCTACTACAAGCACTGATTCTACCATACTACAAGCTATGGGATCACCACAGAAGTAGGAGTCAACCAAAGATCATGAGCATGCATCTTAAGTGGATCAAAATGCTACTAACCTCATAATGATATCAGGCAAATCTTCTGGAAGAAATGCCCTGGCCATTGATGGAAAACCATCTTTGTTGTCAGAGAGCTGTCTGACTGAACTGTACACATTGATGAAGTCTTCTGTGTTCCAGTCTCTGCTGGTTCCAGGAGCAGATGGCATTATTAGCTTCTTGTTACAGGAGCATCTTGAACACTTTCACTTCACTGGTGGTTCATTGTCATCAGAAAAATTCCAATTGATTTTGGGAGTGGCAGGGAGTGGGGATGGTAGTGATAAGGTGGCATCCAGTACCCAGATTTTCTGGAAGGAGGGGGCAATCTCAAGCCTTTTGGAAAGAGAAAATGCCTGCTAGATACAAGTATCAGCAGGTAGGCCTTGTTTCCCCTGGTACAACTGCGGAAGTTGATGGGTAAGGAGTCATGGGTTGATTGTCGTGGGTGTGAGGGGAATTGACATGATGGGGGAACTGTCAAAGATGGTGGTGGAGGCAAGGTGGACTTGGTCTGACTTTCCCTTGCCTTTGCATACATGCTGAATCTTCTTCTTCTCCCTATCTCCCCCATTTCCCTGCTCTGCTGCTATACTTTGGGTACCTGCTGCTGCTGCTGGAAAGTAGGGGTTTCGCTCTGTTGTTTCACCACACTAATCTTATTAGATTGTGCTTGGTGGTTTCCTTTTCTCTTGCCTGAGAGATGGTGCTGGTCCCATGACAGGACTGCAGTGGCATGGATCTTGGCAACAGTAGAGACCTTTATATTCTCTGCTGTGTCCTTGCCCTGAGCAATCATCTGGGCCACCACATCCATAGACACAGGCAGTTTAGCCAGGAGCATCATGGCCTAGACATTAGCAGGGATGGGGTATCCTGCTGTCTGAAGACAAGTGAACATTGTTTCGATCTTGGAAAGGGCAGATGCAGGGTAAGAAGAGGAGGGCACTTGGATGTCCATCAACTCTTCAAAGATTGTGTATCCCACCACAATCCCAGTCATTGTGAGAGGCTAGGCACAATCTGTTGGCTATGGCTTGGAATCATAGGATGAGGTCAGAGGGTGACTAGACAATCGCACAGGGAAGCAGGAGAGTCAAAAAGTAGTATTTTAGGTTGTAGTTACAACCTTTTTATAGTCTGGGCATTTTCCAAGACTTGAAACACTAAGGATAAGTGAAAACTAAGTAGAAACATCAAGAAACTGTTAACAGAATGTGCATAAGCATGTAGGTTGTCATAGGAGTTGATCAGATATAATAAGAATGAGGTCAAATAGAAATGACCTACCAGCAAACACTTTCTGGACACACAGAACTTTGACACAGAACCTTGATGACCACAGAATTGTCAGAATTGGTTGGAATGCAGCAAGGAACATGGAAGGAAGTGAGGAGAGTAGTGAAGTGATTGTTTGTGATGCATGTGGATGCTGGACTGCCTGAAGGAGGAGCAACTGTGACCTAGGGGGTATGTGTTCTCTCCATCCACAGGGGTCTTTTATTCTGACTGTCCTTAGTCAGTCACATGATGCTGATGTAAGTGGTG
>JBBPSI010000195.1:0-45193 GCA_038093515.1 Butyriboletus loyo
ACAATGATGTCATATAGACCCGTCTAGAAACGTAGTGGCTGTAAGTGAAATACAGAAATAGAACACTACCGTTTCAACACCCTCCCCTCGCCCACCATTTCCATCTCATGTTCAAGACGCGTCGGTCGTTCTTTCCGCGTTCCCTCTCCCGAACCGGAACCCATCGTCGTTGACAACCCATCGCTGCCGCACTCCCCCGCCCAGCCAGACCCTCAACCCCAGTTTGACCCTTCACCCCAGTCTGACCCCGAACCCTCATACCAACCCGAGGACCAGGGTCAAGGGCAAGGATCGGAACCTATCCCTAGCAACGACGGTTACGACAGCGACTGGCTCGACAGAACCCCCCACGTTTCCCCCCACGTCTCCTGCTCCCCCTCTCCACCGTACTATCCTCCCGCAGACCCATCTGACGACGAAGACAACAACAACGATATGTCTGACAAAAAGAATATCGTCCCCAAAGACTTCTCCAGTCTCAACGAAGACGCCTCGCGATGGCTCCTCGCCATGCGCACCTACTTCGCCGCCAATCAAATGGCCAACGACGAATCAAAGATTAATGCCCTTCTCATGAAGATGAGCGAAGGGAAAGGCAAAATGTTCTCTGAAGGATGGATGAGTCTCCTTCTAGACAGTCACCCCACAGCGCGACAAAGTCAATGGTCTGCGAGGATTTCCAAAGGGTCTTCCATCCCTTTGACGTAGGAGAGAGTGCCCGTATCAATCTGGGGAACCTCACCCAGAACAAAGCCAACCGAAAGGATGGCTACGACACCTATGTCACGGAGTTCCAGCTCCTCACTGCAAAGTCTGGAATCATCGATGAAAAGGCGCTCATCGAATGGTTCATTCGCGGTCTCGACCCCCGCCTCGCTGAGTCTGTCCTCTCATGCGAGAAACCCCCTACCATGCTTGCCGGATGGGCCGAAAAGACATCCACCTTCCACGCGCAGCACAAGCGCATTGACGACCTCTGCACAGGGAAACAATATATTCCCACCTTCTCCTCCTCCACCAAGCCCACGCCCCACCGAAGGGACCCTAACGCCATGGATGTAGACACAGTCTGACTTACTCCCGTACAACGTGTGGAGTACATGAAGCAGAACAAATGCTTCATTTGCCACCAAGTCGGCTGCCGATCGACTAACCATCCTCGCCCCCCTTGCAACGGGCAGAACCCCCGAGGACCGCCCTCCCGTCCCCCTCGCAACCCTCAGCGTGCGCGCACCGCCGTCGTCACACCCCCCGAACCAAAGCCCTCCCCACTCATTGACTACTTGTCCGAGTTGAAAGGTCAAGGCACCCAGCAAGAAGATGTCTTGAACGTCCTCAAGGCATGCTTCAATGAAGATGAAGAAAAGCTGCCCGTCGCAGCAACCAAGGTGGCCGAAGCCTGGCCAAAGGATTTTTAGAAAAGAGGGAAGTTTCGACGTCTTCGCCTCTCCATGTAATCGCCCCTGTAGTTTTATCAAACCCAAATGCGCAATCTATTCGAGTCCCGGTGTCATTATTCGCGCATGAAGGGGGACAAATCGTCGACACATTCGCCCTGGTGGACAGCGGCGCAAGCGGATGCTTCATAGATCGCGATCTAGTGAAGCGAAAGAAACTGCCGATGGAACAGCTACCCAAGCCACTTAGTGCCCAGAATGTGGACGGGTCAAACAACCAAGGAGGAGTAATACGACACAAGGTCACCATCTCCATCAGGATTGGAGAAACGGAGGAGGAACGGAGTTTCCTGGTCCTCAACATAGGAAGAGAGAACATGATCCTAGGACTACCGTGGTTACGAGAAGCCAACCCAGTAATAGATTGGGCCACTGGCCATATCGATCTCCCGGATCAAATCAAGAAGCCCCAACATGACTCCCCTCAGGCAATCGCTCAGAGGTACCTGGTACGGTACCTTGACTTGGATCCAGACTCCAAGATCGCCAAACTCTGGAAGAAGCGAGTAGACGCTTCGGCAAGGGACGCCTACCCCGTCCGAAAGGCAACTATCGCCACTGAAATCACCGCTCAGACCATCAAGGAGAAAGCAGTTCTCCCAACCCTGTTCATTGCTTTTGCAGACGTTTTTGACAAGAAAAACACTGAGGAGCTACCCCCATCCCGATCTTTTGACCATGCTATCGACCTTGACAAAGACTTTGTTCCGAAAGTCGCCAAGGTCTACCCCTTGAATCTGAAAGAGTCGGAGGCCTGCAAAGCTTTCGTCAAGGAGCATCTCAAGTCGGGAAAGATCACTCCCTCCAAGTCTCCTCAGGCAGCCCCCTTCTTCTTTGTATCCAAGAAGGATGGCTCGTTACGCCCCTGTCAGGACTACAGGTACCTGAACTCGCATACTGTCAAAAACGCCTATCCTCTCCCTCTCATCTCCGACCTCGTCGATCACCTCAAGGGATCAAAAATCTTCACCAAGATGGACATCCGCTGGGGATATAACAACGTCCTCATCAAACCGAATGACCGCTGGAAAGCGGCCTTCATCACCCCTCAAGGGCTGTTCGAGCCCACTGTGATGTTCTTCGGACTTTGTAATTCCCCAGCCACATTCCAGGCTCTGATGGACCACATCTTCGGTGACCTCATGGCAGAAGGATGGCTAATCATCTACATGGATGATCTCCTGATCCATTCTGCTGCTACTGCGGAACACGAGGCCCGTACGATCCGCGTCCTGGAAAGGCTTAGAGAACACAAACTCTTCCTCAAACTCGAGAAGTGCTCGTTTGACGCCGAAGAAGTGGAATATCTCGGTATGATGGTCCGAGAAGGCCAAGTCAAGATGGACCCCACCAAATTGAAAGCCATTCGCAAATGGAACCCCCCGACCTCGGTGAAGGCAGTCAGGTCCTTCATCGGGTTTTGCAATTTTTACCGCAGATTCATACAGGACTTCTCTCATATCGCGAAGCCGTTACACCACCTGACCAAGAAGAATTCCCCCTGGGCTTGGACCCCGGCTTGTGAACACGCATTCCAAGCAATCAAGCAGTCGTTCCTACAACAGCCCGTCCTCTCTATGCCTGACGTCACGAAGCCGTTTGCTGTCATGATGGATGCCTCCCTCACTGCCACGGGAGCAGTGCTCATGCAGAAGGATGTCAATGGCGACTTACATCCTTGCGCTTACCTGTCAAAGACGCTCTTGCCCGCGGAGCGCAATTATGATATCTATGATCGCGAGTTGCTCGCGGTCATTCATGCACTCGAAGAGTGGCGACACTACCTGCACGGTACAGGTCACCAAGTGGAGGTTCTCACTGACCACAAGAACCTCACCTACTTTCGCCAACCCAACAAATTGTCCCGTCGGCAAGCCCGTTGGCTTATGTTCCTGCAGGATTTTGACCTGCACTTTCACCACATTCCTGGAACTCAGATGGGCCCCGCAGATGCCCTATCTCTACGAGATGATGTGGACACCTCCGCCGATAACCAGGAGGTCACCCTTCTCCCCGAAAACCTGTTTGCCAGGAAAATTGATGTCGCACTCGCTGAAAAGATCGCTGCCTCAACCCCCAGCGACCCTATGATCAAACGGTGCATGCAGGCTCTTTACGAAGACTCCCCCCTCTTCCCTAAAATGAACGCTGGGGACTGGGACTTCGACAGCAAAGAGCTGTATTTCCGTAAGAAACGGTATATCCCCAAAGAGGCACGAGTCGACCTCATCCGGTCCTTGCACGAGAGCCCGGCTGGGGGCCATGGTGGTATCTTCCGCACCCAGAATCTGGTGCACAGGGATTATTGGTGGCCTGGAATGGCTAACCTCGTCCACCGCTTCGTCTCTGGTTGCGCTGTTTGCCAGGCGCATAAGGTCAATACTCACCCCACGGTTCCTCCCCTCACCCCTCTGGCCAGCGTGGCCTCTCGTCCTTTTGAACAGGTCTCGGTCGACCTCATCACCAGCCTCCCTCCCTCGTTGGGTTGTGATTCAGTCATGGTCGTGGTAGACCATGGGCTTACGAAGGGGGTAATTTATTCCCCTTGCAACAAAGACATTGACACGGCAGGAGTCGCCAAATTATTCTTCAAAACCATCTTCCTCCGCTTCAGCCTACACTCCCGATGCATCTCAGACAGAGGTCCTCAGTTCGCATCTGCCTTCGCTAGAGAACTCGCGAGACTCCTCGACTATGACCTCGCCCTCTCCTCCGCCTATCACCCCCAGACTGACGGTGAAACCGAACGAGTCAACCAGGAATTGGAGACTTACCTACGAATCTTCTGTGATGGCCACCCGGAACGATGGGCCGAACTCCTCCCCATGGCCGAGTTCTCTCACAATTCCATGACTCACTCGTCAACCAACGTGACGCCCTTCTCCCTGATGGTCGGGTATGAGCCGAGATCGTATCCTCCAATCGGAAAGACATTCCTCCCCGCCCTCGAGTCCAGACTCTCGGAACTCACGGGAGCCCGAACGGAAGCACTGGAAGCCCACAAGAAGGCACGACGATTGATGAAAGAGCGGATCTTGTCCAAGTTCCGCCCGTGGAAGACAGGGGATAAGGTTTGGCTCGAAGGGCGCAACCTTCGACTCAGGTACCCGTCCAAGAAGCTCTCCCCAAGACGGGAAGGACCATTCGAGATTGCACAGGTTGTCTCCCCTGTGGCGTACAGACTCCGATTGCCGCCGACCTGGAAGATCCATGACGTCTTCCATGCGTCATTGCTGACTCCTTATCGCGAAACAACGGAACATGGTCCGAATTTCACAAATCTCTGCCGGAAGAAATAGACGGAGATGAAGAGTACGAGATCGATCGGATCTTGTCCCATCGCGGCTCCAAGGGACGCCGTCAGTTCCTGGTATCCTGGAAAGGGTACTCCGCAGCGGAGAACACCTGGGAACCGAATGGGAACCTGGTCCATGCGCAGGCCTTACTCAAAGCTTATAAGCTGCGCCACCCCAAGGATTTTCCCTCCCCATCTTCGCAGTAAACTCGAAAATGGCCATTCCCCCCACTGAGAACAATACCTCTTCCACCGCTGACAACAATGAAAACCTCCCTCTTCCGCCTCAACCTCCTGTCCGTTCTTCCCGCCTTCCGGTATCGTCTCGCCGCGTGCTCTACACCGCTGTTTTAGAAAATCCCGTCGCCACCTACGCTTTGGAGCAGCATATGGACTTCACCGGGGACTATGTCCTCCGTACCCTCACTTCCCTCTACCGCTCCTACGCCCTCGCCCGCACCGTCCACACCCGTCTATGTCCAGACAACCAGCCGCCCATTTATGCTGCCGCCCTTGAGTCCTCCTTGATGGAGGCTAGGGGCTACACCCTCGATATCCTCCACACCGAAGGATTCAGTTACGTGGTTGATCAACTCCTGCCAGGTATTCTGGCCCCAGTCCTCTGTCCCATCCTCATCACGCTTGCTCCTAGGGAGCGGCAATTCTACCTCCACTCCGCCGACCATATTGGCTACCTCCGCCCCATGGCTCGCGGCCCCAATCCAATGTCTCGTCCTCCCCCAGCAAGATCTCCTTCGCCTGTACCTGTTCCAGCGCCATCCACCCGAGAGTCTCCTGCAACCACGTTGGTAGCTGACTCATCTCACGAGACGACAGGAGAATTCCTGGAGTTCTTTCGGACCAACGTTGACGAGCCCCAGGTTGCTCATTGACACTCCCCCTTACCGCCTCGCACAGTGCGTCGCCAACCTCGCCAGGCGCTACTCCAGGCCGGAGCCATCCCCAGGTCAGTCACTCTCACCGCTGCAGGACACAGAATTGCCAACCGAGCTGCCCGCTCTGTCACCCCCCAACCGTCCACTCGATGAGGAACCCCCTCCATCCAACTCATCCCTCGTGCCACTACCCCCACCGCCGCAGCTGGTAGCTCTAATGACTCTTCCTATGGACCCCTGCCCCCCTACCTTGCTGGTTGGGGCACTCGTGATTCCCCTATCGTCATTGACGATCGATCCCCTGGTCCCAGCCTGGGCCCTGCTCGACCTCACCTCGTCCGCCCACAACTCTGCTTCGAGTGCGGGACCGTCGGCCACTTCCGCAGGGAATGCCCCAACTATACCTGCCTGTTTTGCCACCGGATCGCCCCTGGTCATATACAGGAGTTTTGTCCAGAGCGCACCTGCGGCCTATGCAGCGCTGTTGGCCACATTGTCGCCAACTGTACATTCCGGGATGACGCGTGGGCGGACCTCCCTGTCGATGACCCTTACGACTACGACTTCAACGAGGGAGCATCTCAATGAAGGAAGTTTTCAGTTGTGGAGTCGGAGTCTCCACCATGGGAAGGGGGTAATGTTACGGTAGTGGTATACTTTTTCCATCCACTACCACTTGGACTACTTCATTCGCCTAGCTTACAGCTAGTTCCCTTTGAACGGTACCAACCGTTCTAGCTTAGTCACCACTTCCCGTGCACGGACGCACTTTCCTTCATACTCCAGAATGTTCTAGAGTATCTCTTCCCCGTTTGTACTTTCCCTTCTCGCGGCTCAATTAGGGACATGGTCTGTGCGCAGACCCCAGTAGTATAAAGACCCAGCCTTTATACCATGTACAGTATCTAGTTCTACGCAGTCACCTGCTAGCAATTAGTTCTCCTCCAGACTCTTAGTGTGCACACTAAGACATAGTCTGAGACCCAGCCCGAGAATCGTCTCCAGAGTCCTGAGGCTACTCCAGAGTGCCTCCTCATTGTTCTAGTTGTTAGCGCCCAGCATAACACTCATCTTCAGAATAGTTATTGTCATTGGTGTTATGAGACAACAATGTTATCACGTGGCACACAGGGTTCCACGACTGTTGCAGTTATACACAGTAACTGGCGAGTGTAACGAGGATAGCTCAGACCTTAATCTCTCAACTGTTGCCAGCGAATAAGACAAGTGGTTAAAGCTAGGGAATCCTAGCCCAAACCACTAGCCTTTATATATTACAGGGGAACATGCACAGACCAAGCAGTGCGTGAAACTAATTACTATACATGTACATACGAGAAGAAGTCAGGGTTGACAGAGATTAAAATAGAAGTCGATGGCAATCAGAAAGAAGAGAAGCAAACAGAGATTAAATACATGAGGCGTGACGTCATAGAGTCTGGGCCAGTCTGGACCATGATGTCATATGCTTTGTCAGCCCATGGTCACATGTATAATCCCATGATCACATGCACTGAGTCACGTAACCTGTGAAAGAGAAATATGACAAAGTCCGAACACAAAATCTGTTATAAGAGATACAATTATAACAATTGGGAATAACCTAAGGGCCTTTCTTGAGCCCTAACAAGCATTGTGGACTACAGTGGGCAACAAAACTGTTGCAATGTTGGCAACATTTTGATTGTTAAGCTAATAACTCAAGAACCACTAAAGGCAAACCTCCTAAACCTACCCATAGCAGAAGGCCATAATCAAGGGCTTTCCAGAAATATATACATTGCTTATGTAATTCATTCTATATCAGGAGATATTCACCAATCAAGCAAGGGTACTCATTGCAACAGTTTTGTTGCTGATATCAAGGGTATCTAAATTAGTATGAAGTATATCCTCCTTTGGCTTTAATCACCTCCTGAATCCTTCTAGGCATACTCTCAATCAACTCCTGACACTGTGCAATCCCAATCCTATCCCACTCTGCCTGTACATGCTCCCACAACTCCAAAACCCCCTTAGGTGACTCAGGATACTCTGCTAGCCTTCTTTTGAGAAGAAACCATAGGTGTTCTATGGGGTTGAGGTCTGGAGACTGAGCAGGCCACACCATGACCTCAAATCCATTGTCAGCAAACCACTCCTTGGCTCTCCTGCTGGTATGCTTGGGGTCATTATCCTGCTGAAAGATAATGTCCTCTGGAGTTTTTCCATAATACTGAAGGGTTTGTTGGAGTTCATCCTCCATGATCTGCACATAAAGATTAGCATCCATCTTACCATCAATCTTGCAAGCCATTCCAACTCCTTCCCAGGTCATACAACCCCATATCATCACTAATCCTCCTCCAAACTTCACTGTACCTTCCACCAGCCTATCACTTAGGCCCTCTCCTGCCTTTTTCCACACCCATTTCCTTCCATCTGACCCAATGCGATTGATTTTGGTCTCATCTGACCATATGACATGCTTCCAGTCCTCCACAGTCCAATCCTGATGGCTTAAAGCAAAGTCCATTCTTGCCCTCCTATGACGCATAGAGAGAAGGGGGCATTTCTTCTTCACCACAGCCTTCATACCAGCCTTCCTGAGGTGATGACAAATGGTTTGGGGGGAGATGGGATGGTTCTTGATGTCCTGAAGAGTTTTGGTAACCTGGACAGCATTTTCAGCCTTCCCAGTACCAATAAGACAAATGACATGGCACATGTCAGTGGGAGTTATGAGGGATGGGCAACCACCAGAGGCTTTGAGTAGGTCTGGACAGTGTTTGGAGCAAAGTCTACTAATGGTAGAGTGGTTGAGACCAGTAGAATGTGAGATCTGGCAAGTGGATTTACCCATTTCCAGGCAGGATATGATTTGGTTGGTTTGTTCAATAGAAAGGGATTTCATGATGGAAGTAATGGAAAAAGCGATGGTGTTTTGATGTGTTTGCACAATGTTGAACTTCTTATGCATCACATGACCCATTGCTTATGTAATACTCAGCCACAACATATGATTCTAACATTTTATAGGGTCAGCAACAAAACTGTTGCAATGAGTACCCTTGCTTGATTGGTGAATATCTCCTGATATAGAATGAATTACATAAGCAATGTATATATTTTTGGAAAGCCCTTGATTATGGCTTTCTGCTATGGGTAGGTTTAGGAGGTTTGCCTTTAGTGGTTCTTGAGTTATTAGCTTAACAATCAAAATGTTGCCAACATTGCAATGGTTTTGTTGCCCACTGTAACATCAGAGATCATATGGATATACTGGCCTGTCACCATGCCACTCCTGGTTTCTCTTCCAAACCATGACTCACCATGGTACTTGTAAGCATCAACTTACTTCATTTTTTTAAATCTGCTAACTTAGAGGTCATAGATTAGACTTTTAGATACCTACTCACTTTGTACTGGTGCATTTGAGTTGATACCCTTCTGCCCCTTGACCTCTTCGCTGTTACAGTTTTACCCCTAAGCGTACCCCGCCACTCGTTTTCCCACGCTCACGCGTCCCCGCCGCCCCCGCCATCTTGCGATGCCGCCCATCACCCGCTCCTTAGTCGCCTAGTGGACATTATCCACTTCCCTGGTCGTTCCGCAAGTCTCAGTGTCGCTACACTGAGATAGCCCCTGTCTTCTCGCCCCGTCGGGCCGGACCCACAGTTGAGCTGTCACGTCCTTCATTCTTTGACCAATGACATTTGTTACATCACGTGACTAGCACGTGATTAGATTACGACACGTCAGTACCTTCGTGTCGAGACCCGTATCCAAGGGCTCCGCCGTTCACATCCCCTTTGCCCTGTGGGGCCGGCCTCATGGACATCATCACTTCGCTTTCAGCACTTCTCATTCGCTGACAATGTCGCCATCTTACTCGGAGCTTCGCTCCCTCGTTACCGGCACTTTGCCGCTTCTCCATTCGCCGTTATGACTCGAGCAGACTCATAACCCTTTACCTTCGCTGCCATGCACAGCTCGGTCTGTGCACCATATCTATTAGTATATATACCAGTTTCGGAATTGGTAAAGTCCGAGCAGGCGCACCGAGGGCAACGAAGGATGCAAGGGTAAACCTATCAGTGGAAAGACTCACTGATAATACGAGAGTGAGAGTATCACAAACAGAGTATAAGGAGCAAGGCTCAACTTAGAGATATCGCAGTAGTGATGATAGAACTGAAAGATCTGGAGAAAAAACGACAAGCCATAAGGGCTGTCTTATATACAGTACATGAGTGTTTGTACTTATGTTCTGTATAGTACCTTTATAAGGTATAGTATGAAATACATGACAATATGATAGAGATAAGAGATAAGACTAAGCATATCGTCCAATAGCATAATAAGAGCTATTTGTAATGTGATAAGCGTGACTAGGTCTAGACAATGATGTCATATAGACCCGTCTAGAAACGTAGTGGTTGTAAGTGAAATACAGAAATAGAACACTACCGTTTCAACAGTCACGACACATGTATTTAATCTCTGTTTACTTCTCTTCTTTTTGATCCCTGCCCCTCATGTGATTAATCACCATTGCGCTTCTCTTCTTTAGTCTAGCCATGTATAGTAGTTCGTCTCACGCACAGCATGGTCTGTGCGCATCTCTGTATAATATATAAAGGCTCATGGTTAGACTAGGATTCCCTAGTTTTAACCACTTGTCTATTTGCTGGCAACAGTTGAGGGCTAAGCTAAGACTCCTAGTTCATACTTGCCAGGTACTTGTGTATACCTGCAACTGTAGTGGACCACTTGTGGCAACGGTATTCGCACTAGCACTTGACTGTGCGTTGCTTGCACAACACCTGTTGCCCCATTCGGCCACGGCAATGTGATCATTCGGCTGTCGTTCAGTTCCAGCAATGATGCCATATACTCCTTTCCTTTTTAGGACAGTGGTCATACACATCTCCCATGCAAGCCAATTACCTTCTTTCAACTTCTCGATTTTGGGAGATAACAAGGCATGACCAAAATTATTTGGAGTCGGTACCATGGTTTGGCTAGTGGCTGGAGTGATTGTGCCTTGGGTGCATGATGTTGGTGTGATAGGGGGTGGAGGCGGAATAGCCAGTGGCGGCACTGATGGCGGTGACTGTAACGATACTCCGTTGTCTCGTAACAATGAGGAACTCCTGTCATCCAACTTACCCCTTGGATCTCCTCCCCCCTTGCCTCTCGTGACCCCCCTCCTGCATACCTCGCCACCCATGGTACCCGCACTGCCTGTTATAATCATAACATTTATTCGTACACTTTCATTTCGGACTTGGTTGTTTTACTTCAAAATTCAACTTCAAAGGTCACGTGACATAGCGCACGTGATCATGGGAACTTACATGTGATCTCCTGCTGACTAAGCATATGATGTCATGGCCTAGACCAGGCCTAGACTCTATGACGTCATGACACATGTATTTAATCTCCGTTTACTTCTCTTCTTTTTGATCCCCGCGCCTCGTGTGGTTAATCACCGTTGTGCTTCTCTTCTTTAGTCTAGCCATGTATAGTAGTTCATCACACGCACAGCATGGTCTGTGCGCATCTCTGTATAATATATAAAGGCTTGTGGTTAGACTAGGATTCCCTAGTTTTAACCACTTGTCTATTCACTGGTAACAGTTGAGGACTAAGCTGAAACTCCTCATTCATACTTGCCAGGTATTTGTGTATACCTGCAACTGTAGTGGACCCTGTGTGACAAAGTATTTGTACTGGCATTCGACCGTGCGTTGCTAGCATAACACCGCCCCTATCATCCTGGATGACAGATCTCCTGGGCCCAGCCCTGGCCCTTCTCAACCTCGCCTTGTCCATCCCAGCTCTGTTTTGAATGCGGGACTGTTGGGCATTTCCACTGGGAATGTCCCAATTATACCTGCCCATTCTGTCACCAGATTGCCCCAGGTCATATTCAGGAGTTTTTCCCCAAACATGTCTGTGGCCTCTGTGGCAGGGTTGGCCATATCATCACCAACTGCACATTCTGTGATGATGCCTGGGTGGATCTCAATGCTGATGATGCTTACAACTACAAGGTCAACAAGAGACCTTCCCAGTGAAAGGATGGTTGAAGAAGTGGAGTCAGAGTCTCCACCATATGGAGGGGGTAATGTTACAGTTATCTGGGGTAATGTCCCAGTCCTCTACTCTTTTCCCCCTCTTCCTTATGGACTACCTTTTGCCCCAAGGCTTTGCCTCCTATTCTTCAGACGGTCCAACAGTTCCACCTAGTCATGCTTACCCCTATTCCAGATGCTATTGCTTTTCTACTCTAGAACATTCTAGAGTCTACTTCATTTCCTTCCCCTTGACTCACCATGACTCATTCTGACTCATAGTGACTTGTACAACCTGATACGGCACGTTCTGTGTGCAGTTCCCATTAGTATAAATACCTAGCACTTCTACCCATGTATACCATCTAGTTCTACACAATTTACTTGCTAGCAGCTTGTTACAGTAGTGGACTACTCTTTTTCCCCTCTACCATTTGGACTACCATTTTCACCTAGGCTTTCCCTACTACTCTTTGAATGGCTCAACCATTCTGCTTAGTTACCATTTCCTGTGCTTGGACACTATTCTCTTTTGTACTCCAGAACATTCTAGAGTATTCTGTCCTCATTTGTCTTTATGACTCATGCAACCCGATTGGGTCATGGTCTGTGTGCAGACTCCTACAGTATATAAACCCAGACTTCATATACTTGTAACTTATCTAGTTCTACACAGTCTTCTGCTACCAATTAGTTTCACTCCAGACTCTTAGTGTGAGCACTAAGACATAGTCTGAGAATTGTCTCCTGAGTCCTGCAGCTACTCCAGAGTGCTGCCAAGTGTTCTAGTTGTTAGCGCCCAGCATAACAAAAGAACTAGATCTTTACCTCACTTCTGCTTCTCAGCAGTAAAGCCACCCTCCCCTCTCACCCACCATTACCACCCCACACTCAAGACATGTTGGTTGCTCTTTCTGCATTCCATCCCCCGAACCAGAGCCCATCATTGTTGACAACCCATTGCCACATAGATTCCCCACCCAACCAGACCCTCAGCCCCAGTCTGACCCAGAACCCTCCTATCAACCTGAGGACCAGGGTCTAGGGGAAGGATCTGAGCAAGCACCTGACAACAACAACAACAACTATAACAGTGACTATCTTGACAGGGCTCCCCACATCTTGCGCTCCCCATCACCCCCATACCACTCCCCCTCATTCCCTCCTAATGAAGAAGACATGTCTGGAGAAAGCAAAAACACTGTCCCTAAGGACTTCTCTGGCTTGAACGAGGATGCCTCCCGATAGCTTCTCACCATGCGAACGTACTTCGCCATGAACCCCACCACCTTTCCCAATGATGAAAAGAAGATTGGAACCCTGCTCACCAAGATGAGCAAAGGACAAGGAAAGATGTTCTCAGAAGGTTGGATGAGACTCAACCTCAATGGACACCCCACAGAGTTACAGAAAGAATTCAAAACAGTTTGTGAGGACTTTGAAAGAGTCTTCCACCCCTTCAACATAGGAGGAAGTGCCTGCATTGATCTAGGAAACCTTTCCCAGAACAAAGCCAAGGACGGCTACAACACCTATGTCATGGAGTTCCAACTCCTTGCTGCCAAGTCAGGGAATACTGATGAGAAGGCATTAATAGAGTGGTTCATTCGAGGTCTCAACCCTTGTCTCGCTGAGTCAGTCCTCTCTTGTGAGAAAGTCCCTACCACTCTCCATGGTTGGGCCGATAAAGCCTCTGCCTTCCACATGCAGCACAAGAGGATCGACGACCTCCGTGCTGGGAAAAGATACATTCCCACCTTCTCCTCCTCCCCCTCCAAAGCCTCGTCCAGTCAAAGGGACCCCAATGCCATGGATGTCGACACCATCCGGCTTACTCCAGTACAACGCACAGAGTACATGAAGCAGAATAAATGCTTCATATGCCACCAAGTCAGCTGTCATTCCTCAAACCATCCCTGCTCTCCTTACAATGGACAAAACTCTTATGGCCCTCCTCCTTGTCCCCCTCACAACCCACAATGTGCACACACCACCATCATCACGCCCCCCACACCAAAGCCCTTCCCAATTGTCGACTATTTGTCTGAGTTGAAAGGTCGAGGCACCCAGCAAGATGATGTCTTGAACATACTCAAGGCCTGTTTTAATGATGAAGAAGAAAAGATACCCATTGCAACAGGAGTAGTGGCCGAAGCATGGCCCAAGGATTTTTAGAAGAGAGGGAAGTTTCGACGTATTCACCTCTCCATACTCTCGCCCCTGTAGTTTTATCAAATCCCAATGTGCAATCTATTTGAGTTCCTGTATCAATCTTTGCACATGAAGGGGGTCAAATCATCGACACATTCGCCCTGGTAGACAGCAGCGCAAGCAGATGCTTCATAGACTGAGATCTAGTGAAGCGAAAGAAGTTGCCAATGGAACGGCTGCCCAAGTCACTCTGTGTGCCGAACATGGATGGGTCAAACAACCAAGGAGGAGTAATCCGACACAAAGTAACCATCTCCATCAGGATTGGAGAAACCAAGGAGGAACGAAGCTTTCTGGTCCTCAACATCGGAAGAGAGAACATGATCCTGGGATTACCATGGCTTCGTGAAGCAAACCCAGTAATAGATTGGGCCATAGGCCATATCGACCTCCCAGATCAAATAAAGAAACCCCAACATGACTCGCCTAGGGTAGTCACCCAGCATTACCTGGTATGGTACCTGGACTTGGACCCAGACTCTGTTACGCTGGGCGCTAATAACTAGAACAATGAGGAGGCACTCTGGAGTAGCCTCAGGACTCTGGAGACGATTCTCAGGCTGGGTCTCAGACTATGTCTTAGTGCGCACACTAAGAGTCTGGAGGAGAACTAATTGCTAGCAGGTGACTGCATAGAACTAGATACTGTACATGGTATAAAGGCTGGGTCTTTATACTACTGGGGTCTGCGCACAGACCATGACCCTAATCAAGCCGCGAGAAGGGAAAGTACAAATGAGGACAAGATACTCTAGAACGTTCCAGAGTGTGAAAGAAAACATGTCCGTGCGTGGGAAATGGTGACTAAGCTGGAACGGTTGTTACCGTTCAAGTGGAACTAGCAAAAGGCTAGGTGAATGTAACAGTCCCAACGGTAATGGAGAGAAAAAGTAGACCACTACCGTAACATTACCCCCTTCCCATGGTGGAGACTCCGACTCCACAACTTGAATGCTCCCTTCACTGAGACTCCCCCTCGTTGACGTCGTAGTCATAAGCGTCATTGGCATTGAAATCTGCCCAGACGTCGTCCCGGAATGTGCAGTTTGCGACGATATGGCCAATGGCACCGCAGAGGCCGCATACACGCTCTGGACAAAACTCCTGTATATGACCAGGGGCGATCCGGTGACAGAAGGGGCAGGTGTAATTGGGACATTCCCTACGGAAGTGACCAACGGTCCCGCACTCAAAGCAGAGCTGCGGGCGGACGAGGCGAGGTCGAGCAGAGCCTGGGCTGGGAGCAGGAGATCGGTCGTCGATGACGATAGGGGAATTACGAGTGCCCTGACCAGGGAGATAGGGAGGCGGGGGTCCGTACGAAGAGTCATTAGAGCCACTAGCTGCGGTGGCGGGGGAGGTGACACGAGGGATGAGCTGGATGGCGGGAGTGCCACGTCGAGTGGACGGTTGGGGGGTGACGGAGCGAAAGGCCCTGTTGGCGATCCTTCTTCCTGTGGTGGTGAGGGTGACCGATCCCGGGACAGATCCAACCTGGAGAAGCATCTGGCGAGGTTGGCGACGCACAGTTCGAGGCGGTAGAGGGGAGTGTTGACGAGCGACCTGGGGCTCATCGACGTCTGTCCGAAAGGACTCCAGGGACTCCCCTGTGGTCTCACGCGAGGAGTCGGCTACCAAAGTGGTTGCAGGTGAATCTCTTGCGGGTGGCGCTGGAACAGGTAATGGCGGAGGAGATCCTTCCACGGCAGGACGAGGAGGAGGATTGGGGCCGCAAGTGGTGGGGCGAAGAAATCCAATTCTATTGTTGGACTGAAAGTAAAACTCTCTCTCCCTAGGAGCGAGAGTGACGAGGATGGGGCGTAGGACGGGGGCGAGGATACCCGGGAGAAGCTGGTCTATGATGTACCCGAATCCCTCAGCGTGAAGGATGTCCAGGGTGTACCCCCTAGCCTCCATCAAGGAGGTCTCTAGGGCGGTGGCGTATACGGGCGGCTGGTTGTCGGGGCAGAGGCGGGTGTGGACGGTACGTGCGAGGGCGTAGGAACGGTAGAGACTAGCGAGGGTGCAGAGGACGTAGTCCCTGGTGAAATCCATACATTGCTCCAAGGCATACATAGCGACGGGGTTTTCTAGAACGGTGGCGTAGAGTACACGGCGGGAGGAAACTGGAAGATGAGAAGAGCGGACAGGAGGTTGAGCTGGGAGCGGGGCATTGTTTTCAGCGGGAGGAATGGCCATTTTCAAGTGTTACTGCGAAGATGGGGAGGGAAAATCCTTGGGATGGCGCAGTTTATAAGCCTTGAGTAGGGCTTGCACATGGACCAGGTTCCCGTTTGGCTCCCAGGTATTCTCTGCTGCGGAATATCCTTTCCAGGAAACAAGGAATTGGCGGCGTCCCTTGGAACCGCGGTGCGATAAGATCCGATCGATCTTGTACTCTTCATCTCTGTCTATTTCTTCCGGAGGAGGATTGGTAAAATTCGGGCCGTGTTCTGCCGTTTCGCGATAAGGAGTCAGGAGGGAGGCATGGAAGACGTCATGGATCTTCCACGTCGGTGGTAATCGGAGCCTATACGCCACAGGAGAGACGACTTGTGTGATTTCAAACGGACCTTCCTGCCTAGGGGCAAGCTTCTTTGACAGGTACCTGAGTCTCAGGTTGCGCCCTTCAAGCCAAACTCTATCGCCAGTCTTCCATGGGCGGAACTTCGACGAGATCCGTTCCTTCATTAATCAGCATGCCTTTTCATGGGCTTCTAATGTTACAGTAGTGGTATACTTTTTCCATCCGCTACCATTGGGACTACTTCATTCGCCTAGCTTACAGCTAGTTCCCTTTGAACGGTACCAACCGTTCTAGCTTAGTCACCACTTCCCGCGCACGGACGCACTTTCCTTCATACTCCAGAACGTTCTAGAGTATCTCTTCCCCATTTGTACTTTCTCTTCTCACGGCTCGATTAGGGACATGGTCTGTGCGCAGACCCCAGTAGTATAAAGACCCAGCCTTTATACCATGTACAGTATCTAGTTCTACGCAGCCTACTGCTAGCAATTAGTTCACTTCCAGACTCTTAGTGTGCGCACTAAGGCATAGTCTGAGACTCACCCCAGAATCGTCTCTCGAGTCTTGAGGCCACTCCAGAGTGCCTCCTCGCTGTTCTAGTTGTTAGCGCCCAGCGTAACAAAAGAACTAGATCTTCACCTCGCTTCTGCTCTTCAGCAGTAAAGCCGCCCTCCCCTCGCCCACCATTTCCATCCAACGTCCCAGACGCGTCGGTCGTTCTTTCCGCGTTCCCTCTCCTGAACCGGAACCCATCGTCGTCGACAACCCATCACCGCCACACTCTCCCGCCCCACCAGACCCTCAACCCCAGTTTTCCCCTTTGCCCCAGTCGGACCCCGAACCCTCTTATCAACCTGAGGACCAGGGTCTAGGGCAGGAAGACGAACCGGCACCCAGCGACGACGGTTATAGCAGTGACTGGCTCGACAGAACCCCCCACGTCTCCCCCCACGTCTCCCGCTCTCCCTCTCCACCGTATTTTCCTCCCGCAGATCCCTCTGACGATGAAGACGACGACAACGATATGTCTGATAAAAAGAATATCGTCCCCAAGGACTTCTCTGGTCTCAACGAAGACGCCTCGCGATGGCTCCTCGCCATGCGCACCTACTTCGCCGCCAATCAAACGGCATTCCCCGACGACGAGTCCAAAATCAATGCCCTCCTCATGAAAATGAGCGAAGGAAAAGGAAAGACGTTCTCCGAAGGATGGATGAGCCTCCTTCTAGATGGACATCCCACAGCGCGACAGAGAGAGTTCTCCACGGTCTGCGAAGACTTCCACCGAGTCTTCCACCCCTTCGACATAGGAGAGAGTGCCCGTATCGATCTGGGGAACCTCACCCAGAACAAGGCCAACCGCAAGGACGGCTACGATACCTATGTCACTGAGTTCCAACTTCTCGCCGCCAAATCCAGGATCATCGACGAGAAGGCGCTCATTGAATGGTTCATTCGCAGCCTTGATCCCCGCCTTGCCGAGTCAGTCCTCTCATGTGAGAAACCCCCACCACGCTCGCCGGTTGGGCCGAAAAGACTTCTGCCTTCCATGCGCAACACAAGCGCATCGACGACCTCCACGCAGGGAAGCGCTACATTCCCACTTTCTCCTCCCCCTCCAAGCCCTCGTCCAGCAGAAGGGACCCCAACGCGATGGACGTCGACGCAGTCCGACTTACTCCCGTACAACGTGCGGAGTACATGAAGCAGAACAAATGCTTCATTTGCCACCAAGTCGGCTGCCGATCGACTAACCATCCTCGCCCCCCTTGCAACGGGCAGAACTCCCGAGGACCGCCCTCTCGACCCCCTCGCAACCCTCAGCGCACACGCGCCGCCGTCGTCATGCAACCAGAGCCCAAGCCCTCCCCACTCGTCGACTACCTGTCCGAGTTAAAGGGTCGAGGCACCCAGCAGGAAGACGTCTTGAATGTCCTCAAGGCGTGCTTCAACGAAGATGAAGAAAAGCTGCCCGTCGCAGCAACCAAGGTGGCCGAAGAATGGCCAAAGGATTTTTAGAAAGGAGGGAAGTTTCGACGTCTTCGCCTCCTCATGTAATTGCCCCTGTAGTTTTATCAAACCCAAATGCGCAATCTATTCGAGTCCCAGTGTCATTATTCGCGCATGAAGGGGGACAAATCGTCGACACATTCGCCCTGGTGGACAGCGGCGCAAGCGGATGCTTCATAGACCGAGATCTAGTGAAGCGAAAGAAATTGCCGATGGAATGGCTACCCAAGCCACTTAGTGCCCAAAACGTGGACAGGTCAAACAACCAAGGAGGAGTCATACGACACAAAGTCACCATCTCCATCAGGATTGGAGAAACCAAGGAGGAACGGAGTTTCCTGGTCCTCAATATAGGAAGAGAAAACATGATCCTGGGATTACCGTGGTTACGAGAAGCCAACCTGGTAATAGATTGGGCCACTGGCCATATCGATCTCCCAGATCAAATCAAGAAGCCCCGACACGACTCCCCTCGGGCAATCGCTCAACGGTACCTGGTACGGTACCTTGACTTGGACCCAGACTCCAAGATAGCCAAGCTCTGGAAGAAGCGAGTGGACGCTTCAGCAAGGGAAGCTTACCCTGTCAGAAAGGCAACCATTGCAACTGAGATCGCCGCTCAAGCCGTCAAGGAGAAAGCAGTTCTCCCTACCCCGTTCGCCGCCTTTGCAGACGTTTTCGACAAGAAGAACACTGAGGAACTACCCCCGTCCCGATCTTTCGACCACACTATTGACCTCGACAAAGACTTTGTCCCGAAAGTCGCCAAGGTCTACCCCTTGAATCCGAAAGAGTCGGAAGCTTGTAAAGCTTTTGTCGAGGAACACCTCAAGTCAGGAAAGATCACCCCCTCGAAGTCTCCTCAAGCAGCCCCTTTCTTCTTCGTGTCCAAGAAGGATGGCTCGTTACGACCTTGTCAAGACTACCGATATCTGAACTCCCACACGGTCAAAAATGCTTACCCTCTCCCCCTCATCTCCGACCTCGTCGACCGTCTCAAAGGGTCCAAAATCTTCACAAAGATGGACATCCGCTGGGGATACAACAACGTCCTCATCAAGCCGAACGACCGCTGGAAAGCGGCCTTCATCACCCCCCAAGGGCTGTTCGAACCCACCGTGATGTTCTTCGGCCTTTGCAACTCCCCAGCAACATTCCAGGCTTTAATGGACCATATCTTCGGCGACCTTATGGCAGAAGGATGGCTGATCATCTATATGGACGACCTTTTGATCCATTCGGCCACTGCTGAGGAACACGAGGTCCGTACGATCCGCGTCCTAGAGCGACTCAGGGAGCACAAACTCTTCCTCAAATTGGAGAAATGTTCATTCGACGCTGAGGAAGTTGAGTACCTCGGCATGATGGTCAGAGAAGGTCAGGTCAAAATGGACCCCACAAAGTTAAAAGCCATTTGAGAATGGAACCCCCCGACCTCAGTGAAGGCAGTCAGGTCCTTCATTGGGTTTTGCAATTTCTACAGGAGATTTATTCAGGACTTCTCCCACATCGCAAAGCCCCTTCACGATCTGACCAAAAAGAACTCCCCATGGGCGTGGACCCCGGCTTGTGAACAAGGGTTCCAAGCAATTAAACAGTTGTTCCTTCGCCAACCCGTCCTCTCCATGCCCGACGTCATGAAGCCATTTGCTGTCATGACGGACGCTTCCCTCACTGCTACTGGAGCAGTGCTCATGCAGAAGGATGTCAATGGCGATTGACATCCTTGCGCCTATCTCTCCAAGACGCTCTCACCAGCTGAGCATAACTATGACATCTATGATCGCGAGTTGCTCGCAGTCATTCACGCACTGGAAGAGTGGCGACACTACCTACGGGGTACTGGCCACCAGGTAGAGATTCTCACCAACCACAAGAATCTCACATACTTCCGACAACCGAATAAGTTGTCCCGCCGACAAGCCCGTTGGCTGATGTTCCTGCAGGATTTTGACCTGCATTTCCACCACATCCCGGGTACGCAGATGGGACCCATGGACGCCCTGTCTCAACGAGACGACATTGACACCTCCACCAACAACCAGGAGGTCACCCTGTTACCTGAAAACCTGTTCGCCAGGAAAATTGATGTTGCGCTTGCGGAAAAGATCACCGCTTCCACCCCCAGCGACCCCATGATTAAACAGTATATGCAGGCTCTCTATGAAGACTCTCCCCTCTTCCCCAAGATGAATGCCAGAGACTGGGACTTCGATGGTAAAGAGCTGTATTTCCGCAAGAAGCGCTACATTCCCAAGGTGGCACGGGTCGACCTCATCCGATCCTTACATGAAAGCCCTGCTGGGGGTCATGGTGGCATATTCCGCACCCAGAACCTGGTACAACGGGATTATTGGTGGCCAGGCATGGCTAATTTGGTCCGCCGCTTCGTTTCTGGCTGTGCCATATGTCAAGCGCACAAGGTTAATACTCATCCCACCATGCCCCCTCTCACTCCTTTGGCCAGTGTAGCCTCTCGTCCTTTCGAACAAGTGTCGGTCGACCTCATCACCGGTCTTCCTCCTTCCCTGGGTTATGATTCTGTCATGGTCATGGTAGACCATGGGCTTACGAAGGGGGTAATTTATTCCCCTTGCAATAAAGACATTGACGCGGCAGGAGTCGCCAAATTATTCTTCAAAACCGTCTTCCTCCGTTTTGGCCTACACTCCCGCTGCATCTCAGACCGAGGTCCTCAGTTTGCATCCGCCTTCGCTAGGGAACTCGCGAGACTTCTCGACTACGATCTCGCCCTTTCCTCCGCCTACCACCCCCAGACTGACGGTGAAACCGAACAAGTCAACCAGGAATTGGAAACTTACCTACGGATCTTCTGTGATGGCCATCCGGAACAATGGGCCGAACTCCTTCCCATGGCTGAGTTTTCCCACAACTCCATGACCCACTCGTCGACCAACGTGACGCCCTTCTCTCTAATGGTCGGCTATGAACCAAGATCATATCCTCCAATCGGAAAGACGTTCCTCCCCGCCCTCGAGTCTAGACTCTCAGAACTCACAGGGGCTCGAATGGAAGCTCTGGAAGCCCACGAAAAGGCACAGCGATTAATGAAGGAGCAGATCTCGTCCAAGTTCCGTCCATGGAAGACTGGCGATAAGGTTTGGTTGGAAGGACGCAACCTTCGACTTAGGTACCCGTCGAAGAAGCTCGCCCCTAGACGGGAAGGTCCGTTTGAAATCGCGCAAGTCATCTCCCCTGTGGCGTACAGGCTCCGACTGCCACCGACCTGGAAGATCCATGACGTCTTCCACGCGTCATTGCTGACTCCTTATCGTGAAACTGCGGAGCATGGGCCGAATTTCACAAACCCTCCGCCGGAAGAAATAGACGGAGATGAAGAGTACGAGATCGATCGGATCCTGTCCCATCGTGGCTCAAAGGGACGCCGTCAGTTCCTTGTGTCCTGGAAAGGGTATTCCACAGCGGAGAACACCTGGGAACCAAACGGGAACCTGGTCCATGCGCAGGCCTTGCTCAAGGCTTATAAACTGCGCCACCCCAAGGATTTTCCCTCCCCATCTTTGCAGTAACACTCGAAAATGTCCATCTCTCCCATCGAAAACAACGCCTCTTCCACCGCTAACAACAACAATGAGAACCTTCCTCTTCCGCCGCAACCCCCCGTCCGCTCTTCACGCCTCCCAGTGTCATCCCGCCGCGTGCTCTACGCTGCTGTCTTAGAGAACCCTGTCGCCACCTACGCTTTGGAACAGCGTATGGACTTCACCGGGGACTATGTCCTCCGCACCCTCGCCTCCCTCTACCGCTCTTATGCCCTCGCCCGTACCGTCCACACCCATCTGTGTCCAGACAACCAGCCGCCCGTTTATGCCGCCGCCCTTGAGTCCTCCTTGATGGAGGCTAGGGGCTACACCCTCGATATCCTCCACGCCGAAGGATTCGGTTACGTGGTTGATCAGCTCCTGCCAGGTATTCTGGCCCCAGTCCTCCGTCCCATCCTCATCGCGCTTGCTCCTAGGGAGCGGCAGTTCTACCTTCATTCTGCCGACCGCATCGGCTACCTCCGTCCCATGGCTCGCGGCCCCAATCCAGTGCCTCGTCCTCCCCCGGCAAGATCTCCTTCGCCTGTACCTGTTCCAGCGCCATCCACTCGAGAGTCGCCTGCAACCACGCTGGTAGCAGACTCGTCTCGCGAAACGACTGGAGAGTCCCTGGAGTCCTTTCGGACCGATGTCGACGAGCCCCAGGTCGCTCGTCGACACTCCCCCTTACCGCCTCGTACAGTGCGTCGCCAACCTCGCCAGGCGTTACTCCAGGCCGGAGCCATCCCTGGGTCAGTCACTCTCACCGCTGCAGGACGAAGAATTGCCAACTGAGCCATCCGCTCCGTCACCCCCCAACCGTCCACTCGACGAGGAACCCCCTCAATCCAACTCATCCCCTGCGCCACTACCCCTGCCGCCGCAGCTGGTAGCTCTAATGACTCTTCCTACGGACCCCCGCCCCCCTACCTCGCTGGTCAGGGCACTCGTGATTCCCCTATCGTCGTCGACGATCGATCCCCTGGTCCCAGCCCGGGCCTTACTCGACCTCGCCTCGTCCGCCCGCAACTCTGCTTCGAGTGCGGGACCGTCGGCCACTTCCGCAGGGAATGCCCCAACTATACCTGCCCGTTTTGCCGCCGCATCGCCCCTGGTCATATACAGGAGTTTTGCCCAGAGCGTGTCTGCGGCTTATGCGGTGCCATTGGCCACATCGTCGCCAACTGCACGTTCCGAGACAACGCATGGGCGGAGTTACCTGCCGACGATCCTTACGACTATGACTTCAACGAGGGAGCGTCTCAATGAAGGGAGTTTTCAAGTTGTGGAGTCGGAGTCTCCACCATGGGAAGGGGGTAATGTTACGGTAGTGGTATACTTTTTCCATCTGCTACCATTGGGACTACTTCATTCACCTAGCTTACAGCTAGTTCCCTTTGAATGGTACCAACCGTTCTAGCTTAGTCACCATTTCCCGCGCACGGACGCACTTTCCTTCATACTCCAGAACATTCTAGAGTATCTCTTCCCCATTTGTACTTTCTCTTCTCGTGACTCGATTAGGGACATGGTCTGTGTGCAGACCCCAGTAGTATAAAGACCCAGCCTTTATACCATGTACAGTATCTAGTTCTACGCAGCCTACTGCTAGCAATTAGTTCATTTCCAGACTCTTAGTGTGCGCACTAAGGCATAGTCTGAGACTCACCCCAGAATCGTCTCTCGAGTCTTGAGGCCACTCCAGAGTGCCTCCTCACTGTTCTAGTTGTTAGCGCCCAGCGTAACATCTAAAGCCTCTGTTCGGGCTCCCGTGAGTTCTGAAAGTCTGGACTCGAGGGCGGGGAGGAAAGTCTTTCCAATTGGAGGATAAGACCTCGGCTCATACCCGACCATCAGAGAGAATGGAGTCATGTTGGTCGAGGAGTGGGTCATCGAGTTATGGGAGAACTCGGCCATGGGGAGGAGTTCTGCCCAACGCTCGGGGTGACCATCGCAGAAGATTCGGAGATACGTCTCTAATTCTTGGTTGACCCGTTCGGTTTCACCATCGGTCTGTGGGTGGTAAGCAGAAGAGAGGGCGAGATCATAGTTGAGAAGTCTCGCAAGCTCTCTAGTGAAGGCGGATGTGAACTGTGGGCCTCTGTCCGAGATGCAGCGGGAGTGTAGGCCGAAACGAAGGAAGACGGTTTTGAAAAATAATCTGGCGACTCCTGCTGCGTCAATATCTTTGTTGCAAGGGGAATAAATTACCCCCTTCGTAAGCCCATGGTCTACCATGACCATGACTGAATCATAACCCAAAGAGGGAGGAAGGCCAGTGATGAGGTTGACCGAGACCTGCTCAAAAGGACGAGAGGCCATGCTGGCCAGAGGGGTGAGTGGTGTTACGCTGGTAGCGCACAATAGCTAGCAAGCAAGCACTTATAGGGGCTCGAGCCTAATGAGGAAACTAGCCGACTCGCGTAGACGACGCTATCGGGTGTCTTGCAAAGCAAGTGTCGGCGAGATCTTGAGTGGTGGCGACCAGACGAGATCGAGCAGACTCTTATCAGCTTTATCGGCAAGAGAAGGGTATATTGCTAGATTACTATGCACTTGGTAGATGCGTAGAATTAGCTAAAGAACTCGTACTAGTCTAAGTGCGAGTATATATACTAGTGTCCATTGTGCACAGACCGAGCTGTGCGTGGCAGCAAAGGGCAAAGGGCTATGAGTCCGTCCGAGTCATAGCGGCGAAAGGAGAAGCGGCAAAGTGCCGGTAACGAGGGAGCGAAGCTCCGAGTAAGGTGGTGACATCGTCAGCGAATGAGAAGTGCTGAACATGAAGTGACGATGTCCATGAGGCCGGCCCCACAGGGCGAAGGGTGCGCGAACAGCGGAGCCCTTGGATACGGGTCTCGACGCGAAGGTAAGAACATGTCGTAATCTAATCACGTGCTAGTCACGTGATGCAAGAAATGTCATTGGTCAAATAAGAAGGGACGCGACAGCTCAACTGAGGGTCCGGCCCGACAGGGCGATCAGACAGGGGCTATCTCGGTGTAGCGTCACCGAGACTTGCTGGAACGACTGGGGAAGTGGATAACGTCCACTAGGTGACTGGGGAGCGGGCGATGGGCGGCATCGCAAGGCGGCGGGGGCGGCGGGGACGCGTGAGCGTGGGAAAACGAGTGGCGGGGTACGCTTAGGGGTAAAACTGTAACAAGTGGGGGCACGGTGGGGTGAGTATTAACTTTATGCACCTGACATACGGCGCAGCCAGAAACGAAGCGGCAAACCAGGTTAGCCATGCCAGGCCACCAGTAATCACGTTGTACCAGATTCTGGGTGCGGAATATACCACCATGACCCCCAGCTGGACTTTCGTGGAGGGATCAGATGAGGTCGACATGAGCCGCCTCTGGGATGTAGTGCTTTTTGCGAAAATACAGCTCTTTACCGTCGAAGTCCCAGTCCCCAGCATTCATTTTGGGGAAGAGGGGGGAGTCTTCGTAGAGAGCTTGCATGCATCGCTTGATCATCGGGTCACTGGGAGTCGAGGCGGCAATCTTTTCAGCGAGAGCGATGTTGATCTTCCTGGCGAATAGGTTTTCGGGGAGGAGGGTGACCTCCTGGTTGTCGGCAGAGGTGTCGACGTTGTCTTGTCGGGACAGGGCATCAGCAGGTCCCATCTGCATACCAGGAATGTGGTGGAAATGCAGGTCGAAGTCCTGCAGGAACATGAGCCAGTGAGCTTGCCGGCGGGACAGCTTGTTGGGTTGGCGAAAGTAAGTGAGATTCTTGTGGTCGGTGAGAATCTCTACTTGGTGACCGGTACCGCGCAGGTAGTGTCGCCATTCTTCTAGTGCATGAATGACCGCGAGCAACTCGTGATCATAGATGTCGTAATTGCGCTCCGCAGGCGAGAGCGTCTTTGATAGGTAAGCGCAAGGATGTAAGTTGCCATTGACATCCTTCTGCATGAGCACTGCTCCTGTGGCAGTGAGGGAGGCATCCGTCATGACAGCAAACGGCTTTGTGACGTCGGGCATAGAGAGAACAGGTTGTCGTAGGAACGACTGCTTGATTGCTTGGAATGCTTGTTCACAAGCCGGGGTCCAGGCCCAGGGGGAATTCTTCTTGGTCAGGTCGTGCAACGGCTTTGCGATATGAGAGAAGTCCTGTATGAACCTGCGGTAGAAATTGCAGAACCCAATAAAGGACCTGACTGCTTTTACTGAGGTCGGGGGGTTCCATTCGCGAATGGCTTTTAGTTTGGTAGGATCCATCTTGACTTGGCCTTCCCGAACCATCATATTGAGATACTCTACTTCTTTGGCGTCGAATGAACATTTTTTGAGCTTGAGGAAGAGTTTGTGTTCTCGAAGTCTTTCCAGTACGCGGATTGTGCGGGCCTCGTGTTCAGCGGTGGTGGCGGAATGGATTAGGAGATCATCCATGTAGATAATGAGCCACCCTTCGGCCATGAGGTCGCCGAAGATGTGGTCCATCAGCGCCTGGAACATGGCAGGAGAATTGCATAGACCAAAGAACATGACGGTAGGCTCGAACAGCCCCTGGGGAGTGATGAATGCTGCTTTCCAGCGGTCGTTTGGCTTGATGAGGACGTTGTTGTATCCCCAGCGGATGTCCATTTTGGTAAAGATTTTCGACCCTTTGAGATGGTCGACGAGGTCGGAAATGAGGGGAAGGGGATAGGCGTTTTTGACAGTGTGCGAGTTCAGATACCAGTAGTCCTGGCAGGGACGTAACGAACCATCCTTCTTGGATATGAAGAAGAAGGGGGCTGCCTGAGGGGACTTGGAGGGAGTGATCTTTCCCGACTTGAGGTGTTCTTCGACAAACGCCTTACATGCCTCCGATTCCTTCGGGTTCAGAGGATAGACCTTAGCGACTTTGGGTACGAAGTCTTTGTCGAGGTCAATGGCGTGGTCGAACGACCTGGATGGGGGTAGCTCCTTGGTGTTCTTCTTGTCAAAAACGTCTGCGAAGGACTTGAACGGGGTTGGGAGAACTGCTTTCTCCTTGACGGTCTGAGTGGCGATCTCAGTGGCGATGGTTGCTTTTCTGACTGGGTAAGCTTCCCTTGCTGAAGCGTCTACTCGCTTCTTCCAGAGCTTGGCTATCTTGGAGTCTGGGTCCAAGTCCAGGTACCGTACTAGGTACCATTGAGCGATTGCCCGAGGGGAGTCATGTCGGGGCTTCTTGATTTGATCTGGGAGATCGATATGGCCAGTGGCCCAATCTATTACCGGGTTTGCTTCTCTTAACCATGGTAACCCCAGGATCATGTTTTCTCGGCCTATGTTGAGGACTAGGAAGCTCCGTTCCTCCTTGGTTTCTCCAACTCGGATGGAGAGGGTGACCTTGTGTCGGATGACTCCTCCTTGGTTGTTTGACCTGTCCACGTTTTGGGCACTAAGTGGCTTGGGTAGCCATTCCATCGGCAATTTCTTTCGCTTCACTAGATCTTGGTCTATGAAGCATCCGCTTGCGCCGCTGTCCACCAGGGCGAATGTGTCGACGATTTGTCCCCCTTCATGCGCGAATAATGACACTGGAACTCGAATAGATTGCGCATTTGGATTTGATAAAACTACAGGGGCGATTACATGGAGAGGCGAAGACGTCGAAACTTCCCTCTCTTCTAAAAATCCTTTGGCCATTCTTCGGCCACCTTGGTTGCTGCGACAGGCAGCTTTTCTTCATCTTCGTTGAAGCACGCCTTGAGGACATTCAAGACGTCTTCTTGCTGGGTGCCTCGACCTTTCAACTCGGACAGGTAGTCGACGAGTGGGGAGGGCTTTGGTTCGGGGGGTGTGACGACTGCGGCGCGCACGCGCTGGGGGTTGCGAGGGGGACAAGAGGGCAGTCCTTGGGAGTTCTGCCCATTGCGAGGGGGGCGAGGATGGTTGGTTGATTGGCAGCTGACTTGGTGGCAAATGAAGCACTTGTTCTGCTTCATGTACTCCGCATGTTGTACAGGAGTAAGTCGGACGGCGTCGACATCCATAGTGTTGGGGTCCCTTCTGCTGGATGAGGGCTTGGAGGAAGAGGAGAACATAGGGATGTATCGTTTCCCTGCGCGAAGGTCGTCGATGCACTTGTGTTGCGCGTGGAAGGCGGATGTCTTTTCTGCCCATCCGGCAAGCGTGGTAGGAGGTTTCTCGCAAGAGAGAACCGATTCAGTGAGGCGGGGGTCAAGTCCGCAGATGAACCATTCGATGAGGGCCTTCTCATCGATGATTCCCGACTTTGCGGCGAGGAGTTGGAATTCGGTGACGTAGGTGTCATAGCCGTCCTTTCAGTTGGCTTTGTTCTGGGTAAGGTTCCCCAGATCGATACGGACGCTCTCTCCTACATCAAAGGAATGGAAGACCCTTTGGAAATCCTCGCAGACCGTCGAGAACTCTCTTTGTCACGCTGTGGGGTGTCCGTCTAGAAGGAGACTCATCCATCCTTCAGAGAACATTTTGCCTTTCCCTTCGCTCATCTTCATGAGGAGGGCATTGATTTTTGACTTGTCGTTGGGGAATGCCATTTGATTGGCGGCGAAGTAGGTGCACATGGCGAGGCGTCTTCATTGAGACCAGAGAAGTCTTTTGGGACGATATTCTTCTTATCAGACATATCATTGTCGTCGTCTTCATCGTCAGATGGATCTGCGGGAGGATAGTACGGTGGAGATGGAGAGTGGGAAACATGGGGGGAAACGTGGGGGGTTCTGTCGAGCCAATCGCTATGGTAACCGTCGTCGCTGGGTGCCGGTTCGTCTTCCTGCCCTAGACCCTGGTCCTCGGGTTGATAAGAGGGTTCAGGGTCTGACTGGGGCAAAGGGTTAAACTGGGGTTGAGGGTCTGGCTGGGTGGGAGAGTGCAGCGGCGACAGGTTGTCAATGTTGATGGGTTCCGGTTCGGGAGAGGGAACGCGGAAGGAACGACCGACGTGTCTGGATCATGAGATGGAAATGGTGGGCAAGAGGGGAGGGCAGCTTTACTGCTGGGAAGCAGAAGCGAGAGGAAGATCTAGTTCTTTTGTTACGCTGGGCGCTAACAACTAGAACAACGAGGAGGCACTCTGGAGTAGCCTCAGGACTCTGGAGACGATTCTCAGGCTGGGTCTCAGACTATGTCTTAGTGCGCACACTAAGAGTCTGGAGGAGAACTAATTGCTAGCAGGTGACTGCATAGAACTACATACTGTACATGGTATAAAGGCTGGGTCTTTATACTACTGGGGTCTGCACACAGACCATGACCCTAATCGAGCTGCGAGAAGGGAAAGTACAAATGAGGACAAGATACTCTAGAACATTCCAGAGTGTGAAAGAAAACACGTCCGTGCGCGGGAAATGGTGACTAAGCTGGAACGGTTGTTACCGTTCAAGTGGAACTAGCAAAAGGCTAGGTGAATGTAACAGTCCCAACGGTAATG
The DNA here is from genome assembly GCA_038093515.1 of Butyriboletus loyo. Taxonomy (NCBI): domain Eukaryota; kingdom Fungi; phylum Basidiomycota; class Agaricomycetes; order Boletales; family Boletaceae; genus Butyriboletus; species Butyriboletus loyo. The sequence continues at coordinate 29,414 of JBBPSI010000195.1, forward strand.
GAGAGAAAAAGTAGACCACTACCGTAACAGACTCCAAGATCGCCAAGCTCTGGAAGAAGCGAGTGGATGCTTCAGCAAGGGACACATACCCCATCAGAAAAGCAACCATCGCGACCGAGATTGCCTCTCAGGCTGTCAAGCAAAAAGCAGTTCTCCCAACCCTGTTCAAACCCTTTGCAGACATTTTTGACAAGAAGAACAAGGTCTATCCCTTGAACCTGAAAGAGTCCGAGGCATGCAAGGCCTTTGTCAAGGAACACCTCAAGTCTGGGAAAATCACCCCTTCCAAGTCCCCTCAGGCAGCCCCCTTCTTCTTTGTATCCAAGAAGGATGGCTCACTCTGCCCCTGCCAGGATTATCAGTACCTAAACTCCCATACAGTCAAGAATGCCTATCCCCTCCCCCTCATTTCCAACCTCATTGACCACCTCAAAGGGTCAAAAATCTTCACAAAAATGGACATCTGCTGGGGATACAACAACATCCTCATCAAACCAAACGACCACTGGAAAGCAGTGTTCATCACTCCACAAGGGTTGTTTGAACCCACTGTAATGTTCTTTGGGCTTTGCAATTCCCCTGCCACATTCCAGGCACTAATGGATCACATCTTCAGTGACCTCATGGCTGAGGGCTGGCTAATCATCTACATGGATGATCTCCTGATCCACTCCGCCACCACTGAAGAACACAAGGTGCGAGCAATCCGGGTCCTGGAGAGACTTCAGGAACATAAGCTGTTCCTCAAACTGGAGAAATGCTCGTTCAATGCCAAGGAAGTGGAATACCTTGGAATGATGGTCCGAGAAGGGCAGGTCAAGATGGACCCCACCAAGCTAAAGGTGATTCGGGAATGGAATCCCCCTACCTCAGTGAAAGCAGTCAGGTCCTTCATTGGATTCTGCAATTTCTACCACAGGTTTATCCAAGATTTCTCCCACATCGTGAAACCACTTCACGACTTGACAAAGAAGGACACCCCATGAGCATGGACCCCTGCTTGTGAAAAAGTGTTCCAGGCGATCAAACAGTCTTTCTTGTGCCAACCTGTTCTCTCCATGCCCAATGTCACAAAGCCATTTGCTGTCATGACAGACACCTCCCTCACTGCCACTGGAGTGGTGCTCATGCAAAAATATGTTAACGGGGACCTACATCCTTGCACCTATCTGTCGAAGATGCTCTCACCCGCTGAATGCAACTATGATATCTACAATCACGAGTTGCTTGTGGTCATTCATGCCTTGGAAGAATGGTGACATTACCTCCGCGGTACTGGCCATCAAGTGGAGATTCTCACCGACCATAAGAATCTTACCTACTTTCACCAACCCAACAAGTTATCTTGCTGACAAGCACACTGGTTGATGTTCCTGCAGGACTTCAACCTACTCTTCTGCTGTTGCGAGGCAACGCGCAGTCGAATGCTAGCACGTAGTACCCTTCACACGAGGTCCCACCACAGTTGCAGGTATACACAAGTACCTGGCAGAGATGAAACTGGAGCTTCAACTTAATCCTCAACTGTTGCCAGCGAATAGACAAGTGGTTAAAACTAGGGAATCCTAGTCTAACCACGAGCCCTTTTATATTGTACAAGGATGCGCACAGACCATGCTGTGCGTGTGAGGAACTACTATACATGGATAGACTAAAGAAGGGAAGCGCAACGGTGATTAACCACACGAGGCGCGGGGATCAAAAAGAAGAGAAGTAAACGGAGATTAAATACATGTGTTGTGACGTCATAGAGTCTAGGCCTGGTCTAGGCCATGACATCATATGCTTAGTCATCAATAGATCACATGTAAGTTCCCACGATCACGTGCGCTATGTCACGTGACCTTTGAAAGTGAAAACGACTATTCCCCCCTCTTTCCAAAGATGAATGCAGGTGATTGGGACTTCAATGGCAAAGAGTTATACTTCCGGAAGAAGCGGTACATTCTGAAAACTGCTCGTGTCAACCTTATACACTCTCTGCACGAAAGCCCTGCTGGGAGACATGGTGGTATCTTCTGCACCCAGAACCTGGTGCAGTAGGATTATTGGTGGCCAGGCATGGCTAATCTTGTCCATTGCTTTGTCTCGGGCTGCACTGTTTGCAAAGTGCACAAGGTTAATACCCATCCAGCCATCCCTTCTCTCACTCCTCTGGCCAGTGTTGTTATGGTAGTGGTATACTTTTTCCATCCATTACCACTTGGACTACTTCATTCACCTAGCTCGTTGCTAGTTCCCTTTGAATGGTACCAACCGTTCTAGCTTAGTCATCACCTCCTGTGCATGGACACACTTTCTTTCATACTCCAGAACATTCTAGAGTACTCATTCCTTGTTTGTACTTTCCTTCTCACAACCCGATTAGGAACATGGTCTGTGTGCAGACCCCCAGTAGTATAAAGACCCGGTCTTTACGCCATGTACACTATCTAGTTCTACGCAGTCTTCTGCTAGCAATTAGTTCTCTTCCAGACTCTTAGTGTGCGCACTAAGACATAGTCTGAGACCCAGCCCGAGAATCATCTCCAGAGTCCTGAGGCTACTCCAGAGTGCCTCCTTGCTGTTCTAGTTGTTAGTGCCCAGTGTAACAAGTGTGGCCTCTTGTCCTTTTGAACAGGTCTCTGTTGACCTCATCACTGGACTTCCCCCCTCTTTGGGATATGATTCAGTCATGGTCGTGGTAGACCATGGGCTTACAGAGGGGGTAATTTATTCCCCTTGCAACAAGGACATCAACACGATGTAGAGAACACATATCCTCTAGGTTGCAAATCGCTCCTTTTCCTTGAAATTCAGCATTTACATGCAGTGCAAACAACCACTCTGCAACTATCTCCACTTCCATTCCTTTCCATATTGAGTTCTGTCCTATTCTGATGTTTCTGTGGTCATCAAAGTTCTGTGTCAAGGTTCTGTGTGTCTGGAAAGTGTTTGCAGGTAGGTTCCTTTTTATTTGATCTTGTACTTATCATTTCCATTCAATTACTATGGCAACCACTATGATTATATATATTCTGTCAATGATTTCCTTGATGTTTGTACTTAGTTTTCACTTATCCTTAGTGTTTCAAGTCTTGGGAAATGCCCAGACTATAAAAAGGTTGTAACTATGACCTAAAATACCACTTTTCGACTCTCCTGCCTCTCTGTGCAATTGTCTAGTCACCCACTGCCATAGTTCCTCATTCTTCAAGCCATAGCCAATGGATTCCATCCATCCTCTCACATTTCCGAGTCCTCTCTAGTCTGTTCTGTAGTGGAGGAAGTCCGGAATATCGGGTTTCTGTAAAGACATTAGTGGAAACAACCTTTCCTGGTGTTCCTCTCTTTGTTGCCTCTCTACCTCTCTTTGGGGTCGATCATAATGCACCCTTTTCTTTATTTCTTGCTTTTGATTGGATTGAGTTCTTCCTGTAGCAGGGTTCTTCACTCTCAGTCCCATCAAGCATCATTCAACTGGAGCCCACCACGAGGGGAGTAGAAGCATTGATGAGAAGGATCCTTCAGTCCAACCCACAGCGTGTCAAGCTAGAAAACCTGCTCACACATTTCCGGAATCTCAATATCTCCAAGGATTCCCAATTCCTGACACCTGTCATTGTTACCAATTCCGACATGATCCAGTCTGCTGACAGCTCATTTGAAATTCCCATTGATCTAGCAATGGATACATCAGGCAGACATTGCCTGACAGACTTGACATAGATTGACAGCTGTCAAGACTCGGTTCCTGGAGACCAGATAACTGTGACAGCAGTCCATCACACCTTGACACCAGTGCCAGATCTCTCAGGTTTCGAATTGACTGGTGTTCCTGGTGCCTTCGCCCACTCATCTCCTCGTCAAAATCCATATATCATCCATCTCCTGGAAACACTGGAATCGAGAGGATCTTTGTTAACACCTCTGACTTCGTCATCTCCACCTTCACAACCTAACACTCCAGATTCCTTCTCCTTGTTGTTCCTCTTCCAGCCAACACAACATATATCCCTTGAAAGGAACTTCGCGGAATCGCTAATATTGTGTCTGTCGATCATTCCACTATCAAATCTACACCAAACCCTTCACCATTGCCATCACCAACTCCACGATGAGCCATGCCTCACACCTTCCAGATGCCTCTTAGAGGTACCCAAAATGCACCCAAGTTCAACGGAAAGACCCCCATGCAGCTTCCGCAGTACTTAGAGGACATTGAGTTCCTAGGAGTCTCTGCTGACCTTACAGAATTACAACAAATACAAGTGGCAATCCGCTACACAGATCTCGATGAGGCTGAGGTTTGGAAAACCTTGCCTTCAGCTTCAGGAGATGATTGGGAGTTATTTACTTCAGCAGTCAAAGATCTGTACCCCAGATGTGAAGGGGATGACCAGTATTGCTGTGCTGACCTTCAATATCTAGTTCAGGATTCCAAGGCTCGTGCGATGCACAGCCAGGAGGATCTTGGAGAGTACCGACAGAAGTTCATAAAGATTGCATCCCTCTTGATTGCCACTAAGAAGCTTTCAGAGGTAGAGTGTGATTCTCCTTTCCTTTCCAGATTTCCGCAGGATAAGGAGGAAAGGATCCAACATTGGCTATCTATAGTCCAGTTGGACCTCCACCCTGACAATCCATATCCGATCACTGATACCATCAGTGCAGCTAGGTTTCTATTGACAGGATCAGCACTTTGATCTTCTGCTATTCCATCTACAACTACCACAGCACCTACTACCACCAATTGCAGTTTGCCGACGTACCAAAGTCAAAACCAGATATCAACCAGTATATGACACCAACCTCTGACCCCTCAAGCCCCTAAACCGGAATATGCTCTGACAGCACAGCAAACATCCTGTGCCTTCTGCATGATTATTGGGCATTTCATGCGGAATTGCCCAAGTGTAGAGGAGTATATCCAGGCAGGGTGTATCATTCATGGAGCAGATGGACACTTGTATATGGCGGATAATTCGCACATTCCATGCATACCCAGAACCCGATGCATAAAGGATTGCATCGAGAGACTAGAGGCAGAACATGCTTCTGGCTCAAGTGCAGCACCCATGGCGAGTTCCTCCAGGATCTGAGACATGCCTCCACATATGACGTCCGGAATTGTCTCCTTGACATATCCAGATATGGATGTAGTTCTGGATTTTGAGCCAGTAGCCTTCGAGCAGAAATCTGTCTTTTATTCTGGCAGCAATAAAGTTGCTGCTCCTCCTAGTGTCACTGACCCTGAATTTCAACCCTTTCTAGTTCAAGCTTGGGCGAGCTTTCAGGCAGAGAGAACCTCAAAAGAGGGGAATCGTGCCAAGCGGGTTCACTTCAATGGAGTAGCAGTTCCGCCAAGGCAACCCCTGAGGCAGGAAACCCACGCTGCTTCTGTGTCTGAGGAGATAGAGTCCCCAGGTATCCGCCAATCGCGCAGACCTGAAACACCACCACCCTCCTTCCGTGTTGTCGAGAAATCCCACAATACTTCCGGATGAGGGAGTGATAATGTTCCGGCCATAGCGTTGACTGGTAGGGACATGCCTCCAAAGCTATCCACCACTTCAACCTCTGGTTTTGCCCCATCCTATCCACCAAACAACCAATTCCGGTATTCCTTCCCTCTCGAGGACAAGACTGCTCCCAAGTGGGTTCTCATAAGGGTACTCAAGTCATCAATCCCAGTTCCAGTCAAGGAACTCTTCGCTGTCACTCCGGAATTCCGTAAACAGTTCTGCAATCTCACCACCACAAAGTGCATATCTGCCCCTGCGCTATCCCCTTCTGCAAATACTGTCCAGGTGAATGAACTATCTGGTCAAGATCCTGGAATGGTAGAGCGGGAGTATGGGGATCGCATCCTCCAAAGCAAAAATGGTATCATAGTGGCCCACCACACTCTTCCATTGTGATACCTCGAGGCTAAGGTCATAGGATCAGAAAGAGTTCTTACATGTGTCTTGGATTCCGGATCCAAGATCATCGCCATGCCTAAATGGATCTGGGTGACACTAGGACTCCCAGTTCGCACTGACCATCTAATGTTGATGTCCTCTGCCAACACCAACACAGATTCCACTCTAGGTGTTCTAGAGAATCTTCCACTGACCTTTGGACCTGGGGAAATCTCTCTCCAGGTTCAGGTCATCACCAAGGCCAACTTCAACCTATTGCTCAGTCGACCCTTCCATTGTCTAACAAGCACGACTACTAATGATTTTCCGGATGGAGTGCAAGATATCACACTCCGAGATCCGAACAGCAGAAAGGAGTTTAAACTCCCCACACAGCCATGGAGGGAGGGATGTCCATGCTGTCGTTGAGGAATTTCCTGTTCCAACCATCAGAGCATTGTGGAAATGGGTTTTTAGGTTTCGATGATCTGTCAAATGGATGGGGAGATCCTATAATCTATGCAACGCGTGAAGTATTTGAGGCAATGATATACCATCCAATTCCGTTTCTGTCTTCAACGTTTCTCCTTCCAATTCCAAACCTTCCATTCTGTCTTTGCACAGTGGGAATTGTACCCATCTCTCTTCTTCCTCTTCCATTTTGACTCCTGCCACGATTTCCATGCTCCAATCAGTCTATTCTTTAGATCCTAAGTCTCATACCCTAGCCTACAAGCCAGTGGCAAAGAAGGTTCGCACAGTAGCGGCTCCTCTTAAGGAAGAGTTCCATGTTATCCGTTGCCTACCAGACAAGCCATTGGCAGGGTTACCAATTATGCCTACTCAACCACCAGAATTTGTTCCAGGTACCTGCTTCACTCAAGAGTGCACTGACATCCTCGACCTCGACCCAGCTAAATGGCTGTGGCCAGAGGAGTTGAAACTTGTGCACTGGATAGTTCATGCACATGAGACCGCCTTCGCTTGGATTCCAATGGAGTGAGGATGGTTAGATGAGTGGTACTTTCCACCAGTCAAGATTCTGACAGTGCCCCATACTCCATGGGTACTCCGCAATATTCCGATTCCACCTGCGATACACAACGAGGCTATCCAGATTATCAAGGACCAGATTGCGTCAGGGGTATATGAGCCCTCCACAGCTGCATACCAATCTAGGTGGTTTTGTGTCATCAAACAGGACGGAAAGTCACTTCGCCTGGTACACGATCTCCAGCCTCTCAACGCGGTTACTATTTGTGATGCTTCCATGCCTCCATTTATTGAGCATCTCGCAGAATCCTTTGCCAGATACGTGGTCTACGGGATGCTCAACTTGTTTGTGGGCTATGACCAGCGCCCCTTACATGTGGAATCACAGGATATGACTACCTTTGGGAGTCCTATGGGACCGCATCGTCTCACTACTCTTCCTATGGGCCACACTAACGCTGTCCAAATTTACCAAGCAGATATGTCCTTCATACTACAGGACGAGATTCCACATCATACAATACCCTTCATTGATGATCTACCGGTGAAGTCCGTCCTAACCCGATATCAGGGGGCAGACGGAAGTTATGAAACAATTCCGGATAATCCTGGCATTCGCCGTTTTATCTGGGAACACCTAATAGTCATAAACTGCATTTTACAGAGATTACAGAACGTAGGCGCTACGGTGTCAGCCAAAAAGTTTGTGCTTGCTGCCCCAGATGTGATTATAGTGGGGCACAAGTGTACTTTAGAGGGTCGCATCCCTCCAGATACGAAGGTCCAGAAGATCCGTGACTGGCCAGAGTGTTCTACACTGACCCAGGTGCGCAGATTCTTAGGTACGTGTGGCATACTATGAATCTTTATCCGCGATTTTGCGAAGCTTGCATGTCCATTGGTCAATTTGACCCGGAAAGGAGTTCCCTTCACTTGGGGGGATTCCCAGCAGGAATTGATGCAGCGTCTCAAAGATGCCATCGTTGAATCCCCTGCACTCTGATGCCTCGACTATGAGAGCGGACAAGAGGTTTTCCTGGCTGTTGACACATCAGTGATCGCAGTCAGGTTTATTCTATCCCAAGAAGGTGAGGATGGCAAACATTATCCGAGTCGGTTTGGTTCCATCAGAATTACCGAGGTTGAGAGTCGCTATTCCCAAGCGAAGCTCAAGCTTTATGGACTGTTCCGCGCCTTGCGAGCAGTCCGGATATTCATTTTTGGAGTTGCTAATCTTACAGTCGAAATGGATGCCAAATATGTCAAGGGAATGATCAATAACCTGGATTTGCAGCCCAACACAACCATCAACCAATGGATTGCGGGCATACTGCTTTTCCACTTCAAGCTTGTCCACATCGGATTGGTAAGTCGGAGGCGCCCGAGGAGAAGGATGCAAGGGAACCTCAGTGGAAAGCTCACTGATAATACGAGAGTGAGGTATCGCAAACAGAGTATAAGGAGCATCAACTTAATACGCAAGTGATGATAGCGAAAGACTAGAGAAAAGACAGCCATAAGGGCTGTCTTATATACAGTACATGAGTGTTTGTACTTATGTTCTGTATAGTACCTTTATAAGGTATAGTATGAAATACATGACGATATGATAGAGATAAGAGATAAGACTAAACATATCGTCCAATAGCATAATAAGAGCTATTTGTAATGTAATAAGCGTGACTAGGTCTAGACAATGATGTCATATAGACCAGTCTAGAAACGTAGTGGCTGTAAGTGAAATACAGAAATAGAACACTACCGTTTCAACATCACATACCTGCAGAAGGGCATACTGGCATGGATGGTCTGTCTCGGAGACCCCCCTCAGAGGATGATCCCCCTGAGGTGGATAACTTCGATGATTGGCTGGATGATTCCTATTCCTTTGCGATTCTATTGTTAAATGACTGATATCCCCTCCCTCTAGCAAACAGCAATCTGTCAGATCCACACCATCCGGTGTATAATTCCTGGGCGGATCTGAATTGGACCCCCTTTATCAGCCTGGTTCCACCCAGCACCTACCAAGCATTTTTATTTCCTGTTGAGTCGACTGATGAAATTACTCAGGTCGTCAACCAAGTGATCCCTTGCTCTTCAAAGGCATTCTCCAGAGATGCTTGGATTCACTTGATCCGCGGTTTCTTGGAGACTCATGAGCATCCTGAGGGTATCTCTGACAAGGAGTTTCCTTCATTCTTGTTGCAAAGGCAACGTGTGTTACGGTAGTGGTATACTTTTTCCATCCACTACCACTTGGACTACTTCATTCGCCTAGCTTACAGCTAGTTCCCTTTGAACGGTACCAACCGTTCTAGATTAGTCATCACTTCCCGTGCACGGACGCACTTTCCTTCATACTCCAGAATGTTCTAGAGTATCTCTTCCCCGTTTGTACTTTCCCTTCTCGTGGCTCGATTAGGGACATGGTCTGTGCGCAGACCCCAGTAGTATAAAGACCCAGCCTTTATACCATGTACAGTATCTAGTTCTACGCAGATACCTGCTAGCAATTAGTTCGCTTCCAGACTCTTAGTGTGCGCACTAAGGCATAGTCTGAGACTTCTCCCAGAACCGTCTCCCGAGTCCTGCAGCTACTCCAGAGTGCCACCTAGTCGTTCTAGTTGTTAGCGCCCAGCGTAACAATGTGTAGTCAAATGCTAGCACGTAGTACCCTGCCACAGGCGGTCCAACGACAGTTGCTGCGCTACACAAAGCACAGGCAAGATGTAATCAGGGAGCTTCAACTTAATCCTCAACTGTTGCCAGCGAATAGACAAGTGGTTAAAACTAGGGAATCCTAGTCTAACCACGAGCCTTTATATATTGTACAGAGATGTGCACAGACCATGCTGTGCGTGAGATAAACTACTATACATGGCTAGACTAAAGAAGAGAAGCGCAACAGTGATTAACCACACGAGGCGCGGGGATCAAAAAAGAAGAGAAGTAAACGGAGATTAAATACATGTGTCATGATGTCATAGAGTCCAGGCCTGGTCTAGGCCATGACATCATATGCTTAGTCAGCAGGAGATCACATGTGAATTCCCACAATCATGTGCGCTGTGTCATGTGACCTTTGAAAGTGAAGTTGAAGCAAAACGACTAAGTCCAGAATGAAAGTGTACAAATAAATGTTATGATTATAACAAGTTCCACTTGCGAATCACCTTCAACTTGGTGGGGTCCATCTTGACCTGCCCTTCCCGGACCATCATTCCGAGATATTCCACTTCTTCTGCATCGAACAAACACTTTTCGAGCTTGAGGAAAAGTTTGTGCTCCTGGAGTCTCTCCAAGACGTGGATCGTTCGAGCCTCATGTTCAGCAGTGGTGGTGGAATGAATCAAGAGGTTGTCCATGTAGATGATCAACCATCCTTCGGCCATGAGATCACCAAAGATGTGGTCCATCAATGCTTGGAACGTAGTGGGGGAGTTGCAGAGCCCGAAGAACATCACCATTGGTTTGAATAATCCCTGGGGGGTGATGAACGCTGCTTTCCAGCGGTCATTTGGCTTGATGAGGACGTTGTTGTATCCCCAGCGGATATCCATTTTGGTGAAGATTTTTGATCCCTTGAGACAATCGATGAGGTCGGAGATGAGAGGGAGGGGGTAGGCGTTCTTGACCGTATGGGACTTTAAGTATCGGTAGTCTTGACAGGGATGTAGCGAGCCATCTTTCTTTGAGACAAAAAAGAAAGGTGCTGCTTGGAGCGACTTCGAGGGGGTGATTTTCCCAGATTTGAGGTGTTCTTCAATGAATGCCTTGCATGCCTCCAACTCTTTTGGGTTCAGGGGGTAGACCTTGGTGACTTTTGGAATGAAGTCTTTGTCGAGGTCTATGGCATGGTCGAATGACCTCGACAGGGGTAGCTCCTCAGTGTTCTTTTTGTCAAAAACATCTGCAAAAGACTTGAACGGGGTTGGGAGAACAGCCTTCTCTTTGATGGCTTGGGTGGTGATCTCGGTGGCGATGGTTGCTTTTCGGATAGGGTAAGCTTCCCTTGCTGAAGTGTCTACTTGCTTCTTTCAGAGCTTGGCGATCTTGGAGTCTGGGTCCAAGTCCAGGTACTGTACAAGGTACCGCTGCATGATTGCCTGAGGGGAGTCATATCGGGGCTTCTTGATTTGATCCGGAATATTGATGTGGCCAGTAGCCCAATCTATTACTGGGTTAGCTTCTCTTAACCATGGTAGTCCTAGGATCATGTTTTCTTTGCCAATATTGAGGACCAGGAAGCTTTGTTCCTCCTTGGTTTCTCCAATCCTGATGGAGATGGTTACTTTGTGTCTGATGACTCCTCCTTGATTGTTAGACCCGTCCATGTTCTGCACACAGAGTGGCTTGGGGAGGCGCTCCATCGGCAGCCTCTTTCGCTTCACTAGATCGCGATCTATGAAGCATCCACTTGCGCCGCTGTCCACCAGGGCGAATGTGTTGACGATTTGTCCCCCTGCATGCATGAATATAGACACAGGAACTCGAATTGATTGCGCATGGGGATTTGATAGAACTACAGGGGTGATTACATGGAGAGGCAAAGACATTGAAACTTCCCTCTCTTCTAACAATCCTTAGGCCAAGCTTCGGCCACTTTGCTTGCTGCGATGGGCAGCCTTTCTTCATCATTGTTGAAACATGCTTTGAGCACGTTCAGGACATCGTCCTGCTGGGTGCCTCGATCTTTCAACTCAGACAGGTAGTCGATGAGTGGGGAGGGCTTTGGTTTGGGGGGTGTGATGACGGTGGCGCGTGCGCACTGAGGGTTGTGAGGGGGACGAGGAGGCAGTCCTCGGGAGTTCTGTCCGTTGCGTGGGGGACAAGGATGGTTGGTTGAATGGCAGCCGACTTGGTGGCAGATGAAGCATTTGTTTTGCTTCATGTACTCCGCATGTTGTATGGGAGTAAGTTGGACTGCATCAACGTCCATGGCGTTAGGGTCCCTTCAGCTGGTCGAAGGCTTGGAGGAGGAAGAGAAGGTGGGAATGTAGCACTTCCCTGCACAGAGGTCATTAATCCTTTTGTGTTGGGCGTGGAAGGCAGATGTTTTGTCAGCCCAGCCAGCGAGAGTGGTGGGGACCTTCTCACATGAGAGGACAGCCTCGGCAAGGCAGGGGTCGAGTCCACAAATGAACCACTCAATAAGGGCCTTCTCATTGGTGATTCCAGATTTTGCTGTGAGGAGCTGGAACTCCATGACATAGGTGTCGTAGCCATCCTTGTGGTTGGCTTTGTTCTGGGTGAGGTTCCCCAGATCAATTCGGGCACTCTCTCCTATGTTGAAAAGGTGGAAGACCCTTTGGAAGTCCTCGCAGACCGTCTTGAATTCCTTTTGTGCTTCGGTGAGGTGCCCATCTAGGGCGAGGGCCATCCAGCCTTCTGAAAATGTCTTTCCTTTGCCCTCGCTCATTTTCATGAGGAGGGCGCTGATCTTTGATTTGTCGTCAGGGAATGCTGCCTGGTCTGTGTTGAAGTACATGCGCATGGTGAGGAGCCATCAGGAGGCATCCTCATTCAGGCCAGAGAAATCCTTTGGAACAATGTTTTTCTTTTCTGACATATCGTCATTGTCATCATCTGCAACAGGGAATACAGGAGGATAGTACAGTGGGGATGGAGAGCGAGAGATGTGGGGGGTGCGATCAAGGTAGTCGCTGCTATAGTCATTGTCATTGGACTCTTGTTCAGATCCTTGCCCTAGACCCTGGTCCTCAGGTTGGTAAGAGGGTTCAGGTTCAGGCTGGGGCTGAGGGTCTGGCTGGGCAGGAGATGGTGGTGGCAATGGGTTGTCAACAATGATAGGTTCCGGTTCGGGAGAGGGAATGTGGAAAGAGCGACCAACACGTCTTGATCGTGGAGTGGTAATGGTGGGCGAGAGGGGAGGGCGGCTTTACTGCTGAGAAGCAGAAGTGAGGTTAAGATCTAGTTCTTTTGTTACACTGGGCGCTAACAACTAGAACAGTGAGGTGGCACTCAAGAGTAGCCGCAGGACTTGGGAGATGATTCTGGGAGTGGTCTCAGACTCTGCCTTAGTGCTCACACTAAGAGTCTGGAGTGAAGCTAATTGCTAGCAGTGAACTGTGTAGAACTAGATAAAGTACATCTGGGTAAAGACTGAGTTCTTATACTACTGGGGTCTGTGCACAGACCATGCTCCCTAATCGGGTTGCGAGAGCGAAAACACAAATGAGGAAAGAATACTCTAGAAGCTTCTTGAGTATGAAAGAAATGGTGTCCGTGCACAAGAAATGATGACTAATCTGAATAGTCATACTGTTCGAAAGGCACTAGCAAAAGGCTAGGCGAATGTAGTAGTCCAAGTGGTAGAGGGGAGAAAAAGTATACCACTACCGTAACAGATACTGCAGAATCAAAGCCACACTGTGAATGGACATTCAGAGATATAAAGACACTGCCTGCTACAGCGCAAGAGGAATGGAAAGCCACTTGTCAACACAAGCTAGATATGCTCAAGGAGCATACAGTTTTCAAACTAATTGATCCACCTAAAGGGCAGAAAGTTATTTCTAACTGTTGGGTTTTTGATGTTAAACCTGATGGTTGTAAATGTGCACAATTAGTTGCAAAGGGATTTTCCCAAATAGAAGGTGTTGATTTCGATCACATCTTCTCCCCAGTAGTTCGCTTTGAGACCATGCACTTAATGCTTGCACTCTCAGTGATATTCAACTGGCACATTGAAGCACTTGATGTTTGATCTGCTTACCTCTATGGCAAGTTGGATGAAGAGATTTACATGAATCAACCCAAAGGCTTCTCTGTACCTGGTAAAGAGCACAAAGTGCTCCGCTTACTGTATGCCCTGTATGGGCTTAAACAGGCTGGATTAGCTTGGTGGGAGACTCTCAATGAGTCCATGAAAGATCTTGGATTCAAACATCTGAAGTCTGATGTCGGTATCTTCCTTTATCAGAGGAAGGGCACTACTATTGTAGTTGCCATTGTCTATGTAGATGATTCCCTCTTCTGTGGTCCTAACAAGGCTATAGTTGATGAGATCAAAGGTGCCTTCATGCGCTGATGGGAATGCAGAGACTTAGGTCCTGCAAAGGAATTCTTGCATATGAGAATCCACCAGGATGGCAGCAAGATCTTAATAGATCAGTGCACCTACTTAGAAAAAGTCCTAGAGCATTTTGGAATGCAGAATGCCCAAGTCGCATTGACTCCTCTTCCACAGGGTTATTACCCATTATCTCACAATGGCCCAGTAGACCCAGAATTGCGATCACAATTCCAACAAGTGATCAGATCTCTACTGTACATCATGCTTGGCACTTGTCCTGATGTCACCTATGCTGTTACAGCACTGTCTCATCATGCAGCAAATCCAACTGCAGAGTACCTCAATAAGGCATTATATATTTGCTGATATCTACTTGGGACACGCTATTATTCCCTTGTATATGATGGAAGCTTGCAATCTGGTTTGATTGCTTATACCAATTCAGATTGGGCATCCAATCCTAACTTGCATCACTCTCAGACTGGCTGGTTTATTAAACTAGGAAACTGCATCTTCAGTTGGCAATCTCAGCAACAAAGCTGGATAGCTTACTCCTCCACGGTGTTACAGTGTTACCCCTAAGCATACCCCGCCGCTCATTTTCCCACGCTCACGCATCCCCGCCGCCCCCGCCGTCTTGCGATGCTGCCCATCGCCTGCTCCTTAGTTGCCTAGTGGATGTTATCCACTTCCCTGGTCGTTCCACAAGTCTCAGTGTCGCTATACTGAGATAGCCCCTGTCTTCTTGCCCTGTCGGGCCAGACCCACAGTTGAGCTGTCGCATCCCTCATTTCTTGACCAATGACATTTCTTCCATCACATGACTAGCACGTGATTAGATTACAACGTGTCCTTACCTTCGCGTCGAGACTCGTATCCAAGAGCTCTGCCGTTCGCACACCCTTTGCCCTGTGGGCCACACCTTGAGGACATCGTCACTTCACCTTCTGATCTTCCTATTCGTTGATGATGTCGCCACCTTGCTCGGAGCTTCGCTCCCTCATTACCGGCACTTTGCCGCTCCACATTTCATGGTTATGACTCGACGCGACTCATAACCCTTCACCCTCGCTGCCATCCACAGCTCGGTCTGTGTGCCATATCTATTCAGTATATATACCAGCATACTTAGTATAGTATGGCTTCTCTAGCTAATTCTACGCATCTACCAAGTGCATAGTAATCTAGCAGTATACCCCATCTGCCGATTGAGCCAATAAGTCTCTACTCGATCTCGACTGGTGTTACGCTGGGCGCTAACAATCAGAACAGCGAGGAGGCACTCTGGAGTGGCCTCGAGACTCGAGAGACGATTCTGGGATGAGTCTCAGACTATGTCTTAGTGCGCACACTAAGAGTCTGGAAGTGAACTAATTGCTAGCAGATTGCTGTGTAGAACTAGATAATGTACAGGGTGTAAAGACAGAGTCTTTATACTACTGGGGTCTGCGCACAGACCATGCTCCCAAATGGAGTCGTGAGAGCGAAAGTACAAATGAGGAAAAGATACTCTAGAACGTTCCAGAGTGTGAAAGAAAACGCGTCCGTGCGCGGGAAGTGGTGACTAAGCTGGAACGGTTGTTACTGTTCAAGTGGAACTAGCAAAAGGCTAGGTGAATGTAACAGTCCCAACAGTAATGGAGAGAAAAAGTAGACCACTACCATAACAACTAGTCGCTACCACTCAACATCTCAAGACACTTGCTCAGCAGAAGCCCGATAGCATCGTCTACACGAGTCGGCATTCTTCCCGATTAGGCTCGAGCCCCTATTAAAGCGCTCGCTGCTAGTTATTGTGCGCTATCAGCGTAACACACGGAAGCTGAATATGTTGCACTTTCTGATTGTAGCAAGCAAGTAGTTTGG
>JBBPSI010000196.1:0-45004 GCA_038093515.1 Butyriboletus loyo
AGTCCTCAACATTGGAAAAGAAAACATGATCCTGGGATTGCCGTGGCTGCGAGAGGCCAACCCGGTAATAGATTGGGCCACCGGCCACATCGATCTCCCGGATCAGATCAAGAAGCCCCGACACGACTCTCCTCAGGCAATCGCTCAACAGTACCTGGTACGGTACCTTGACCTGGACCCAGACTCCAAGATCGCCAAGCTCTGGAAGAAGCGAGTAGATGCTTCAGCACGGGACGCCTACCCCATCAGAAAGGCAACCATCGCGACTGAGATCGCCGCTTTGCCGCCTGGCGGGGAGCAGATGCTGAGCAGGGAGGAGCGCGAATCCACTGCTGGAAGGCGGCCTTCATCACTCCCCAAGGGCTGTTCGAACCCACCGTGATGTTCTTCGGACTTTGTAACTCCCCAGCCACGTTCCAGGCTCTGATGGACCACATCTTCGGCGACCTTATGGCAGAAGGCTGGCTGATCATCTACATGGACGACCTTCTGATCCATTCTGCCACCGCCACTGAACATGAAGCACGAACGATCCGTGTCCTGGAAAGACTTCGTGAACATAAGCTGTTCCTCAAACTGGAGAAATGTTCGTTCGACGCCGAGGAAGTAGAATACCTCGGAATGATGGTCCGAGAAGGGCAGGTCAAGATGGACCCTACCAAGTTAAAAGCCATTCGCGAATGGAACCCCCCAACCTCTGTGAAGGCTGTCAGGTCCTTCATAGGGTTTTGCAATTTCTATCGGAGATTTATCCAAGACTTCTCCCACATCGCAAAACCTCTCCACGACTTGACCAAGAAGAACTCCCCCTGGGCATGGACCCCGGCTTGTGAACAGGCGTTCCAAGCAATCAAGCAGTCGTTCTTACGACAACCCGTCCTCTCCATGCCCGATGTCACCAAACCGTTCGCCGTTATGACGGACGCCTCACTTACTGCTACCGGAGCGGTGCTCATGCAGAAGGACGTCAACGGCGACCTCCACCCCTGCGCCTACCTCTCAAAGACGCTCTCGCCCGCGGAGCGCAATTACGATATCTATGATCGCGAGTTGCTCGCGGTCATCCACGCATTAGAAGAGTGGCGCCACTACCTGCGAGGTACTGGCCATCAAGTAGAGATTCTCACCGACCACAAGAATCTCACGTATTTCCGCCAACCGAACAAGTTGTCCCGCCGGCAAGCACGCTGGCTCATGTTCCTGCAGGATTTCGACCTGCACTTCCACCACATCCCTGGTACTCAGATGGGCCCCGCAGATGCCTTGTCCCGCCGCGACGACGTTGACACTTCCGCCGACAACCAGGAAGTGACCCTTCTCCCTGAAAATCTCTTTGCTCGAAAAATCGACGTCGCCCTCGCTGAAAAGATCGCAGCCTCCACTCCCAGCGATCCCATGATTAAACGGTGTATGCAGGCGCTTTACGAAGACTCCCCGCTCTTTCCCAAGATGAATGCTGGTGATTGGGATTTCGACGGAAAGGAGTTATATTTCCGGAAGAAACGATATATCCCCGAGGCTGCACGCGTCGACCTCATCCGATCTCTGCACGAAAGCCCCGCTGGTGGTCACGGTGGCATATTCCGCACCCAGAATCTGGTGCAACGGGATTATTGGTGGCCAGGCATGGCTAATTTGGTCCGCCGTTTCGTCTCGGGCTGCGCCGTATGTCAAGCGCACAAGGTTAATACTCACCCCACCGTGCCCCCTCTCACCCCTCTGGCCAGCGTGGCCTCTCGCCCATTTGAACAAGTCTCGGTCGACCTCATCACCGGTCTCCCTCCTTCTCTGGGTTATGATTCAGTCATGGTCGTGGTAGACCATGGGCTTACGAAGGGGGTAATTTATTCCCCTTGCAATAAAGACATCGATGCGGCAGGAGTTGCCAAACTGTTTTCCTTCGGTTTGGCCTACATTCCCGCTGCATTTCCGACAGAGGTCCACAATTCGCGTCTGCGTTTGCTAGGGAACTCGCAAGATTGCTCGATTACGACCTCGCCCTCTCTTCCGCATATCACCCACAGACCGACGGTGAAACCGAACGAGTCAACCAAGAATTGGAGACGTATCTCCGAATCTTCTGCGACGGTCACCCCGAACGTTGGGCAGAGCTCCTTCCCATGGCCGAGTTTTCCCACAACTCGATGACGCACTCCTCGACGAACGTGTCCCCGTTCTCCCTTATGGTTGGATACGAGCCAAGGTCTTATCCTCCAATCGGAAAGACTTTCCTCCCCGCCCTCGAGTCCAGACTCTCGGAACTCACGGGAGCCCGAACGGAAGCATTAGAAGCCCATGAGAAAGCACGGCGACTGATGAAGGAACGGATCTCGTCCAAGTTCCGTCCATGGAAAACTGGCGATAAGGTTTGGTTGGAAGGGCGCAACCTTCGACTCAGGTACCCGTCAAAGAAGCTCGCCCCTAGACGGGAAGGTCCGTTTGAAATCGCACAGGTTATCTCCCCTGTGGCGTACAGGCTCCGACTACCACCGACATGGAAGATCCATGACGTCTTCCACGCGTCCCTCCTAACTCCTTATCGTGAAACGGCGGAACACGGTCCGAATTTCACAAACCCTCCTCCGGAAGAAATAGACGGAGATGAAGAATACGAGATCGATCGGATCCTATCCCATCGCGGCTCGAAGGGACGCCGTCAATTTCTGGTTTCCTGGAAAGGATACTCCGCAGCGGAGAATACCTGGGAGCCAAATGGGAACTTGGTCCATGCGCAGGCTCTACTAAAGGCTTATAAGCTGTGACACCCCAAGGATTTCCCTTCCCCATCCTCACAGTAAACAAACGAAATGGCCATTCCCCCCGCTGAAAACGACGCCCTGCTTCCGGCTCAACCCCCTGTTCGTTCTTCTCGTCTCCCAGTCTCGTCCCGCTGCGTTCTCTACGCCGCCGTCCTGGAAAATCCTGTCGCCACCTACGCCCTAGAGCAGCGTATGGACTTCACCGGAGACTATGTTCTCCGCACCCTCGCTAGCCTTTACCGCTCCTACGCCCTCGCCCGTACCGTCCACACCCGCCTTTGCCCCGACAACCAGCCACCCGTATACGCCACCGCCCTAGAAACCTCTTTGATGGAGGCTAGGGGGTACACACTAGACATCCTCCATGCGGAGGGGTTCGGCTACGTCGTCGACCAGCTCCTCCCCGGCATCCTCGCACCTGTCTTGCGCCCCATCCTCGTCGCCCTCGCCCCTAGAGAGAGGGAGTTTTATTTTCAATCCAACGACCGCATCGGGTTCCTGCGCCCCACCGCTCGCGGCCCCAATCCCCCTCCTCGTCCTGCTGCGGAAGGATCTCCTCCGCCACTACCTATTCCAGCGCCACCCGCTAGAGATTCACCTGCGACCACTCTGGTAGCAGACTCGTCCAGAGAGACCACTGGAGAGTCCCTCGAGTCCTTTCGGACCGACGTCGACGAGCCCCAGGTCGCTCGTCGACACTCCCCCCTACCGCCTAGGACTGTGCGTCGCCAACCTCGCCAGACGCTTCTCCAGGCTGGATCTGTCCCGGGATCGGTCACCCTCACCGCCGCTGGAAGAAGAATCGCCAACAGGGCCTTTCGCTCCGTCACCCCCCAACCATCCACTCGTCGTGGCACCCCCGCTATCCAACTCATCCCTCGTGTCACCTCCCCCGCTGCCACCGCTGCCGCTGCAGCTGGTGGCTCTAACTCCTCTTCGTACGGACCCCCGCCCCCCTACCTCCCCAGTCGGGGTACTCGTAATTCCCCTATCATCGTCGACGACAGATCCCCTGATCCCAGCCAGGGCGCTACTCGACCTCGCCTCGTCCGCCCGCAACTCTGCTTCGAGTGCGGGACCGTCGGCCACTTCCGTAGGGAGTGCCCTAACTACACGTGCCCCTTCTGCCACCGAATCGCCCCTGGTCATATTCAGGAATTTTGCCCCGAACGTGTATGCGGCCTCTGCGGAGCCATTGGCCATATCGTCGCAAACTGTGCCTTTCGGGACGACGTCTGGGCAGACATCAATCCCGACGACGCTTACGACTACGATGTCAACGAGGGGGAGTCTCAGTGAGGGGACCATTCAAGTTGTGGAGTCGGAGTCTCCACCATGGGAAGGGGGTAATGTTACGGTAGTACTTTATTTCTTTTCTCCACTACCGTTAGGACTCTTACATTCGCCTAGCCTCATGCTAGTTCCTGTTGAACGGTAACAACCGTTCGTAGCTTAGTCATCACTTCCCGCGCACGGACACAGTTTCTTTCATACTCCAGAACGTTCTAGAGTATCTTTTCCTCATTCGTACTTTTGCTCTCGCGACCCGATTAGGGAGCATGGTCTGTGCGCAGACCTCAGTAGTATAAAGCCACTGTCTTTACACCCTGTAACGGTATCTAGTTCTACGCAGTAACCTGCTAGCAATTAGTTTCACTCCAGACTCTTAGTGTGCGCACTAAGGCATAGTCTGAGACCCAGCTCAGAAACGCTTCACGAGTCTCGAGGCCACTCCAGAGTGCCTCCTCGCTGTTCTAGTTGTTAGCGCCCAGCGTAACAGTTTCCTTCTCGCGACTCGATTAGGAACTTGGTCTGTGCGCAGACCCCCAGTAGTATAAAGACCCGGTCTTTACACCATGTACAGTATCTAGTTCTACGCAACAATCTGCTAGCAATTAGTTCACTTCCAGACTCTTAGTGTGTGCACTAAGACATAGTCTGAGACTTCACCCAGAATCGTCTCTTGAGTCTCGAGGCCACTCCAGAGTGCCTCCTCGCTGTTCTGATTGTTAGCGCCCAGCATAACAGTTTGTACTTGTGTTCTGTATAGTACCTATATAAGGTTAAGTAAGAACCACATGACGATATGTTAGAGATAAGAGATAAGACTAAGCATATTGTCCAATAGCATAATAAGAGCTATATGTAATGAGACAAGCATGACAGAGTCTAGACAATGATGTCATATAGACCAGTCTAGAAACGTAGTGGCTGTAAGTGAAATACAGAAATAGAACACTACCATTTCAACAATATCATGTAGACCAGTCTGGAAATGTAGTGGCTATAATTGAAATACAGAAATAGAACACTACCATTTCAACAGTAGCTGCATCAAATGGAGACATTCCTGCTCCTGTTGTTGTACCCTGCCCAATCTGTTGTTGATAACAAGGGATATCCATTGTTCTCATCCCCCTCATAATTAATTGATCTTTCTGTGCAACCCTACCACCATTGTCCCAGTCCCTTATTCTGAGGTCTATTTTTTTTTGCAATTTTCCCACATGGCCAAGTTGCCTGAACATCTGACATGGTCAGATAAGAGAAGCAGAGCCAAGCCCCAGCTTTTGAGCCAACTCAGAGCCAGGCTGTGCAAATCACTAATATTGTCGATGACAACGCGCCACATGTAGTACTGTAAGGGTTAAACAGGTATCTGACAGCTTGGAGAGCTCAGTTCTAGTGCTAAATCCCCTCATCGTCATCCTCGTCACCTGAAACTTCTGCATTCTCCTGTCCAACCTTGGCCATGAGCTGTGCCAAATCTTGTTCTTCTGTTTCCGAAACTGCTTTCGGCTGCGACAGAACTTACTTCATGCACTGATTCAAGAAGAATGAATGCCTTACCTTCATCTTCACGACTAATGCACCTCCTTGGGACTCGATCGAGCTTTGAATAGATTCGATAGCGCGTTCGAGGCGGTCAATCGCAACAAACTAAAGACAACAGCAGGTTTGCACGTCAGCGCCCTTTGAGCTCTCCTTCTCATTCTTCGCATCGATTTCCCACCTTGTCCGTCGCATTGGTACTCAACACATATAGCGGCGGGGCGACCAACTTGGCTTTGATTGGAACAGTCTCGTTGCTCTCGTTCTCTCCCGCCCTGAGTGCTTTTTTGATTGCATCGATTCCAGCCGGCGTATAGCACGTCAACTCGATGTCTGCCCGGAGCTTGATGGGCTGGGGCGTAAGTCGCCGAGCAATTGTGCTGGTGAGCGCAGCAATTGTAGCAGGACTTGGTGGGTTGGCGAGCGAAGAAAAGACCGTGTCTTGTTCACTAAAATTGATCACTCGTTGTCAGCGTGCACGAAAGCGATCTTCGGACGAATGAAGGATGCGCTCACGTGAGTGCCAACTTGAATGCATCATACGGATGCCCATAGATCTTCCCGAGTGGCCAAGCGACCTGCTCGTACAGCTTTTCCAATCGAGCTTCTTCACTCGACCCACCGGGAGTCTCTTCCGTTCCCGCACATTCTTCCTCAGTGGGAACGGGAGCATCGACAGAAGGTAATTTTGATGCAACGTGTCGCATGATGGAGGCCACTGCTTTGGATTTCATATACCGTTCTTCGCACTTGGTAATGTCTTCAGGCGAAACACGGCGTTTTGAGAGATCAATATAACCTAGCGATTTATTAGGAGAGCGACTCAATCCAAGATTTTCGATCTGGATGTGTGCGTTACGACATACCTTTCTCGCGATCTACCCTCAGTACGACAACGACTTCGTTCCTGCCAACTCTGATCAGTTTTTGAATTGATCGTATCCGTCGTCTCGAAAGCTCAGATAGCAAGATCATTCCCTCGATGTTGTCATATTCGAGCTGTCCTCCAAGGGAATCCATTGGCCGTCTGTACGTTTGCTGACAATACAAGACTCACTAGTTTCACATAAGCACCCATCTCTGCGATTTGCCGGACCTGCACCATGACAAGTTCGTCGACCTCGGGATATCGTTGTTCGTAGTACCGCATAGCTGTTGTTTTCTGGCCGACTGCTGATAATCAGAGTGAGCTGGGAAATCTGATAAACTTGTTCACGATGGCAACTGGACAAGCAAAACTGTTGGAGTCACACAATCATAGTTCCTTACGTAATACTCCGCCAAATTATCTCGCCGTCGAAGAGACAAACACACGTTGGGCCACATTCTATTCAAGGGATACCTTGATAAAGAATAACATACACGTACATCTATTCCTCATCTCCTTCCTCCCCGGACTCTGATGCATCATCAAGAACAATTGGAACGTGATTAGGATTGGGAACCAAGAGGTCCTCCGTGCTTCTCGACGTAAAATCTGCATGTGGACAAACGATCCAGATCGTCCACGAATCATTTCCGAATGAGTAAACCGACCTTTGTCTTTGTCTTTACGCGATTCTTCATAATTGTTCTCGAGTTCGACGAGAATCGCGTCCTGCATCGCGGTAACTTCCCTCGCTGACTTGCATGTTTTATATTTCTCCAAATATACCCTGAAGGAGGAGCACGTATCAAATCGATGCGTACAATATGGGAAGCAACTCTACTCGCCTATTGACCTTCCAGAATGCGTCTCCCCAGCCGAATCCACTCAACAGGGTCTCTGCATACTGGTCGAATCCCGTGATATAGAAAGCAGCAGCAAGAGCTTCCACACAATTGAGTCTCCATGGTTTACCGTAATTCGTTGGATTGGTGGCAAGGAGATATGGTACTAGACCAAGATATGAGTTTAAAAAACGCCGAGCGACACCTACATACGCAAACGCTCGTGGGGACTTGCTATCTTTGAAAAGGGAACATCGCCTAGACGCGCCCACGAACACTCGACGACCGCGAGCCCGTCTTTGGCCACGATATCTCTGTCAGCCGGACTTACGACGGAAGTACCATTGGGTCTTCGAAGGGACGAGAATCGTGAACATGAACTACCCACACACCACACACGTAGCGACTCACGATAAGACGACACCGCGGAAGCGCAGCCCGACTTTAAGTTCCTTCAGAAAACCGAGTCTGGCGAGTTTCTTTCCAGAGCATCTACGCGGGTCACAGTGATCAAAGTCCTTCCGTGTGGTCAGGAGGGCTGCGGGGTCAAATTTGACTTCAATACACTTACCCACATAGCTAGAGGGACGCCAATTTTGGTTGGACGAGGAGCTGATTGATCGTCGACATGATCATCCCCGTCCTCCACAAGGCTGTCCGGCTTCACATCGGGATGCTCATCGTACCGAATTCTTTCGCCAGTGTGGTTGATACGTGAACGTCGTGCCCTTGGTCTCGACGATGAGCCCTGTTTCTTGGTTCCCTTTCCCATTGTCTGACTCGGAGTCGGAACAACATCTGATTATTTAACCCCTCCACCTCAACATTGCGACCCCCCTTTCTTTCCAGACGCGAAACCCTAACCCGATAACACGTGTTTTGCGTCCGGCAGACTTTCTGGATTGTTTGCTCGTCGTCGTCGTTGCCGTCGTCCAACATGTCGTCCTCACCACCCATGGCGACGAACAACCCTCCTCCGCCCGGGATACCAGAAGCATCGCGTCTGTCCACGCAGACCTGGCAAAACGACCTGCTCGAACTCTTCCACAACGCCAAGGATCGCTTCCCGGATGTCGTATGGGAACTGCATCCAGACGACGATCAGGATTCCACAGAGGAGATTTGGGGCCACAAAGGTGTGCATGATCATCGCAGGCATCGTCGCCATCTGACGCTCTCCTAGCGATTGTATACGCGCGTGCCCCACCTTCGTTCCAGGCGCGCTACTTCTCCTTTCGCCCTCCGCCCATCACGTCTCCGACACCGTACTCGTCTTCCCCCTCCCCAGCCCCTGCACACTCATCAGTATCGCTAAGTCTGACTCTAGATTATGCTCACAACTCACGTTCCCCTTCCCCATACCGTTCCTCGTCCCCGTCACCATCCACCAACCAAGGTGGCATTCTCCGTCTCCCTCAACAAATTTCCCCCGCCCTCTTCTCCAATGAACTAGAATATCTGTATACAGGAAAAGGCCTAGGAGAGGCTTTTGAGTTTCTCTTTGATACCTCCGAATCACGCGACCTCGTCGACGCGGAGGAGAACCGTATCGACAAGCTCCGCAAAGACCTGGTTTATATGTGGCGTTCTCGTCTCTACTCTGATATTCGCATCTCTCTCACCGGCACATTTTCGACATCAAACCCTGAGCATACAACCGCGATTTTTTCCTCTCACCGTTTCGTTCTCGTCTCTCGTTCCCCGTACTTCCGAGCCCAGCTCCTCAACTGGGGTCCTAAAGCCACGATTATGGCTGGATCATCCGCACTGGCTGAACCGCTAACAGTTACGCTCCCCTCTCCGCCATTCACACCTGCGTCCCTTCACTTCACCCTGGGTTACATCTACACAGGTACCCTTGTTTTCTCCCATCGAACATATGACCTCGATACTGCGTTTGCCATTCTTCGATCAGCGAACTATCTCTCCCTCCCCCACCTCCACAACGAGATCCAGGCCCGTATCGTTTACGAAATGCTCCATGGCCTCTATCACGCGTTCCTCGAATTCGACGAGTACGAGCGAATCACTAGTGCCAAGTGGGGTATTGGCGGATGTCGATGCCGTCAATGTGCCCGCAGAGTTCCACGCGTGCTCGAATTCGCCCTCGCTGACGATGTCGCTAACAACTACCTTGAGCGAGGCGCTAGACGCGCACTTGTAGGTCTCTTTGGGGAAGGCTGGTGTAACGCCGAATTCGCCGCTTTACCTCAGAAAATACGGGACAGCGTCGTCAAGGGAGTTGGTAAGCGTACGACACCCACCAACGTTTTCCCGCTGCTCTTCGCCGCTCAACACGCAATAAAGAAGTTGGATGCCGCCATCGATGCGTGGGCAGATGTATCGAGGGAGATGGTAACGACGGCGCAAAAAACGATCGATGAGTGTCTCGTGAAGGAAAGCGAGATATGCTTTGAGCAGGCAGAATGGGTTGAGATGTTGGAAGGCGATGGGGTCGGGTTTGAAGACACAGAGAGGGTAGGCTGGGTCATGGAGGCGCTTAAGAGGGGAATGAGTGAACGTTATGCTGCGACCGTCTATCAGGTGCGTCAGTTAATCCATTGCGATTTTAACAAATCTTGATGACCAAGTTCTGGTCTCCCACCACAGACGCTTGTGTCCAGTATACTACTTCGCCCGCATGTCACAGAAACAGACGCAACAATGCTCTCGCAGACGTCACAGATCCGTGCGCAGGTGGAAGAAGCCCGCGTTGATCTGCTGAGATGGATCAGGAAACGGTGGATGGGGATACGCCAGGAAGGTGGTTTCGACGCTCTCGAGGGATGGTCAATCAAAGAGATCTCGCAAGGTATGACGCATTCTCAAAAATTCATTTGTTTAATCTGACTTATCTGCAATTGACCTTTTGCAATTGTTCCAGAGATCGAAGTTCCTGTCGAAGATCTTATTTCTCCCGCACCACATCACACAGTCCGAAATCCTCATTTATCTCGCGCTCTCCGGCCATCCTTGATCCGCGGGTCCGGCGACGCAGACTCGGATACACTCTCAGTCCATTCTCTGCGTGCTTCCGTCCTCTCGCGTACAGTTCCTTCCTCAAAATCCCACGGCCAAGGTAGGGATGGGAACCTTACGTCTTCAGGGGGTTCGATGCGGAGTGTCGCTCGGAGTACAACTACCCTCATACCAACTGGTTCCGGGAGGGTGCGCAACCACAGTACGGCGTCTCGCGCGAGCGAGAGACCCGACTCCAAGCTCACACCGGATTCTGCGAGCGTCATGAGTGTACGATCTGGTGCGACAGACAAGGCTCGTGCACACGGTCGTGTGGTCGGACATCGGAAGTCGCCGTCAATGAATACGACTTCCACACGCTCAACTGTCAGTGTAGACGATCGCGAATCGCGAGCAAGCGATAAGGATGGCGATGGCGAAGGGGACGACAGCTATGATGGTACATCAACGCCAACTCCGTCAGTCACGGCCTCGAACGCGCGGCCTACTCTGTCCAAGATCATCACCAACAGCACCTCATCCATGCGCTCCACAGGCTCGACATCCATCAAGCATCCTATTCCTTCTGTCCGCTCCCGACATTCCACCGTCGTCCGTTCCTCCCATCACTCATCCCATCATCCTAACGGTCTATCTACCCTCCGCATACCATCCTCCACACCCCGCCCAAACTCCAGCGTTTCTTCTGCGACATCTGACACGTCCACTTTCCGCACCGCACCATCTGAGCTCATCACGCCGACTTCAGCAGGTTCTAGCGGCGCACGCTCCCGCAAAGCATCCGGTGGATCCACGCTGTCAACTGTCAGCACGCGAACCGTCGGGACGACCGCCAAAAAGAGCACCATGTCCAGTGCAACGGGGCCAGGCCCAGGAGGTGCATCGACGACAGTCCGAACCCGTGTCGCGTCTGGCGTCTCGATCACCTCCACACGAATCTCTGTGCGACATCCGGACAAGGACATCACCAAGATCAGCCCTGCATCGACGACAAAACGATTGCCATCTGCTGGCCGTACGACACCCGTCGCGCAGAAAAAGTCATTGGGCAGGAACGTCGTCGAAAAGAACGGCAGTCAGATATCCTCTCCTTCACCCTCCCCGCGCATCGGTCGCGTGGAGATTGGGAGAGAACGTGGGGCAAAGACGGACAACGACAAGGAAAATATGCCCTCTGTTCCACCAGTCGAGTTACCAGAAGGAAATCACGACACGGAGACCAACCTGCATACCGTCTACACGGCGCCAGAGACCCCAGAGCAGGGAACGGATCCCGTCATTACTCCCCCTCCCCTCGAAGAGGATCAAATTTCTCACGATACCCTCGCCGGGCGAGAGAGCAGTGAAACGATCACCACCTCCACGCGAACGCCGGAGACGAAATCATCGCCTGAACTTACGCTTACTGAATCAACCCTCGCGTCAGCAGTCCCCCCAGGAGCAACGCTCGACGTTGGCATTCCCTGTATCATCTCTTCCAAGCGGAAACGATTCCGTGCGTTCGCCAGATATATTGGAGAAGTCCTTGGCGAGCGTGGACCTTGGGTTGGCGTCGAAGTACCTATCGACACCTGGGTTGGCGACATCAGCGATGGCCGTGCATGGTGCGACGGTTCTTGGGGTGGCATTCGGTACTTTGACATTGGAGGGAACGGGTCCGAATGGGAGTTTGGTGAAGATACTCGTGCGCCACGGCGGCGCAAGGCGGAATGGAGCAACGGCACATCGACACTCAAGGGATCGGGTGGTATGAAGAGAGAGGGTGACCAGTTACATGTCGGGTTTGACAGGATGAAGCGGATGCGGAGTGCGTCCCCTGTTGCAAGCGACATGTCTGCATCAGAGTCCATGGGGCTATTTGTGAGGCCGCAGCAAGTGCTGTATGTGGTGGACGCTGTCGGCACAGATCTCTGAAGCAATCCACCCTGCTTATGCGTCCTCCTGTCCTTCCATGGCCGCATGTCTTATCGTTTTGACGATCGACATGACCACACCCCTCATCCACTATGCTGTTTTTTTTCTGGATACCTGATGTGACCTTGCCATGATAACAACCCCTAGTATTTCCCTCATCCCCGTCGGGCTTGTTGCAGGAACTAATTTTATAACACAAAGAAATTCATAATCCGTTGCATTCTTGCGTTTTTTCGTTAGAAGGTTCGCATCGCTGTCTTTGTTACTCTGTTCCATGGACTGAGCTCTTGTTTTTTTACACTATCAAGCTAGCAAATACTTGGTCTACAGCATACCACATTCGTTACAGTTGTTTTTCTTTTTCTTTTTGTTCTTTTTCTCTGCGCGCGCGCGCTTAACCTAGCTGGATGCGGGTTCACCGGCACCTCCGAATGAACAACGCGAAATGTTTCTTTTTCTCCCTTCTTCAATACCTCATCTGTGGACTGTACCGTCTTCCTTCAAGAACACGCCTAACACTCGTTTCCTTCCTGTCCGTTCTGTCTACATTCTCAGGAGCACCGTGATTGTCCATCGCTCGTTTCGCCTTTTTTTTTGGGTCCTCTACTCCGGAAAGATTCACCACACCATAAGGATTGTATTTGCTGAGCCACGAATATACGAAACCAACCCAACACATCCGGTCGCATCGGTGTTGTAGCAGTCAGAGGGTCACAGAAACGTTGAACAAACGACTTTGTTCAGATCTCGGTGCACATGAATCGGTCATGCCTGTCCTCGGAACGTATTTTTTGCTAGGCCTCTCTGCTAGTAGATACTGACGGGCAATCGCTCCTGCCCTCGTAGTGAACACCAGCTTTTTCGTCGCAGTGTTGCGTTTCTCTTGAGATCTTTCGTTCTAGCTCGCCGTTGCCGTTCTCTACCGTAGTTACATGATTGGCATGGCTTATCTCACATAAGTACAAACTACCTAGGACAGCCCACCAGACCGGCGACCGGAAAAAATAAGCCTGGATGAAAGTTTCGGCTTGATCAAAGGACAGCCTGACTGTGGACTTCATGACGCAAGCTATTGACACGATCTGTAGTATATACCGAATTCGCGAAGGTACATATATTACTACACAGTGTCCCCATGCCCGTTCAATTTCGCAAAATCCATTGCATCCAGCAGGGTCACATCGACCAGCTGTCACATGTCAAGATCCACAGGTCGCACCGGGCCCGGACAAATTATACAGGGCAGCGTCATTGGTTTGAGCCCAGATCTGGCTCCGAGACGCTTGGAGTTCTGTAGCCACAGAGTAACTATC
Source organism: Butyriboletus loyo (assembly GCA_038093515.1). NCBI lineage: Eukaryota > Fungi > Basidiomycota > Agaricomycetes > Boletales > Boletaceae > Butyriboletus > Butyriboletus loyo. Next base: position 13,508 of record JBBPSI010000196.1, read on the forward strand.
ACTCGGCATATTCATATTTGGCCTACTCGAATACTTACATGCTTCCGATCAACGGTCGCTATTATGCCACATCTTGATCGGCACGGAATAATGCTTCGCTATGTCCAAATCTTAGTCAGATGATTATTACATTGTGGCCTTCGTACGGTACAGTTGACAACTGTATCGTCGTGGCAAGTTTTACTTGTGATGGCTAGGCATAGAGAGATATCATATGAGGCGTGGAACATAATAATGCCGTTATAGGGAGTAAGAAACGAGAGTGTGTGTACCGAGGAATATAGGTTAGTAAAAGATACAAAAAGGGAGTGATATGATCCGCGAGGTATTATGGTTTGTGCAGGAAGGATTCAAGGCTCTTCTTCTTTGAACATTGCTCGTCTCAGTTCAGTGAGGTCTTCAGGTACATTCTTTCGGCGAGGCGTCAGCAGCTTAAGTGCAAAGTTCTTTAAGAGTCCGAGAAATTCCGGATGTTTCTTTTCGACGTGACGCTTCAACGCGTCCTTCCGAGATAGTCTGAGTGGATCATCATCATCAAAAAATAGCCCAATGATATACAACCAAAATAAGACTCACGGCCGGCAAATCTTTCCAAGGACCTGGCATATCTTGCAGAAGAATTTCTCCTCGCCGTGTTTCTTCTCGTGAAACTTTCTTCTGCGAACGAGGACACATTTTTCGCATATCTCGCAATAATACAGCTCGCCGTCCCGCTGTAGTTGGAGCATCAGGCGACGGAATGGTCATGATACTGTCAGACCTACTTTATCCAAGCGTGGCTGCCCCTGGGGACAATCTTCCGACGTTAATTTTTCCTCTTGGAGGTGGGAACCGGACTCGTTGCTCCGTTGATCGTGTTCGAGGGGCACTTTCGACGCAGATGGAGCTGTATCAAGTGCTACATTGATCTGACGATTTTCCGTGTGTACTGATTGAGGTTCCAGGGGATATTGCATCGCCGCGAGAACATCTTGAGCAAGTTGGTCAAGAGCTTGTGATTGACTCATCGCTGCGTCGGGCTGCATAGGAGACCATTGAAATGCGACCGGGGCGTATTGTCCTTCGGCAACATGTTCCAAGGGTCGTGGTTGACTCGTTGCTGCATCGGGCTGCATAGGAGGAGGCATTTGAAACGCGATGGGGGCAGGTTGTCCTTGGTAAGAAGTATTCCCCAACGGCAGGAAAGCAGTGGTAGCATTTCCAAGGAACATGCCTTGGACAGGCAAGAAAGAGGGTCGGAAATCACCACTATTGATGGGGAGCACGGGTGAAATGAGGTTCGCCGGTGGGTAGACGTTGCTTTGCAGTTGGTGGTTCGGCACGATGTAACCACCATCCGCACCATACATGCCCAGGGGGTACGAAGGAAGTGTAGAATTTGTAGAATTTGGCAGCGAGACTACAGGGGGGCGCGACAATCCCGGAATTGGGTACATGCTGGGGAAAATTGGTGCCGTACCGAGTGGAACGCTGGGAGGAGCTTGGGCACCTTGGAACGCGTCCAGACGCGTCCGCGTGGTAGCCTCGGGAAGTTGAACGTACGACATGGCCAGAAAACAAAGGATACGGGGAGGATGGATAAAATATGGGAGATCACAAGCTGGAGAGGTATTTCTGAGAAGAGAGAAACGTCAACGAGCGGAATTTATAGCCAGTGGTTGGAATCTGAAATCAACATAGTCCAACATTCATTGTTGTCCATATGGTTGATAAGCGCCACCTGTATGTCAAAGCGGCGGCGTGATTTCTGGGTGTGATTCCTTGAATTGAGGGAGGATTAGCGTCCATCACAGCATGTTTTTGGAAATCGGCTATGCGACGTGACTCATGCCATACACCCGTTGCAAGGAGAATGGGTGGAAATGACAATTCACTGCAGAGTATACTCACATTTGTGGACCTACAATGGGCGATGCACCGGAACAAAGCAACTCTAGCGGCGGAAATTGGCCCACATTGACAGGTTGGTTTCGTCGACAGACTGCATGTGCACACCTTTTCTTTCGGAATTCAATATCCAAGGAGTGTATCGAGATACGGTTCATGTGGAAGATTTTTCGATTTACAAATGTGGACTGCTTGAAAGCGGTAGATTCCCTTTTACAAATTAGGTGAGATGGATCGACGGAAGCAATTCACCCACCTCGCAGTGACAGAGTGAAAGAACAGCCCATTGTTACGGTTTGGTTGGCTCCAGGGGGGAAAGGATCCAACGCCAAGTAAGCGCCACCTTTCTGGACCCTCCCTCAACCAGACGATATCAGGATTGATGATGGACGTGCCAGATGTCCTTTGCAGATGCACCGATAGCGTCGACGGTAAAGTCCGGATGAATGGGAGGTATATTTCGGCGTACGTGGCTCATTGCTGACTTGATTTTCCTTCGCTCAAGATCACGACAGGCAAGCCAATGCCAATGAGTCGCTCTGGCTTCCACTCAGGCCTGACCGACTTCAGACATTTCTTTCAGTGTGTTCAAGGGAGAAATGACACGGCTATACCGTGAACGTTGTCTCAACGCGGGGGTAACCTGTGGCAAGCACTTCCGGTTATCCCCAAAGTCTCGATGTGGTACAAGCATCAACCCAGACCATACATGACTTCGGCTACTATCTCGAATCATCAGGCCAGTGGATGAGATTACATGTTTAAATGATACTCACGGTGGTTCCAGGAGAAGTACCTATATCCTATTAGGGTCAGCAAGGGATGAAGGGTGCCCGAACAACAACACAGAAACGAGAGTAGCCGCCGCCCGATGCATCCAGTAACAAATGCAACTAGGCAACAACACGGCCCACACTGGGCTCACAGAACCTGGCTCACCGATGGATGATGAAGACAGCCCAAACTACCGTAGACCAACGACGACCACCCAGTTCATCAAATTTTCGACGCTGCTCAACAATTACAGCGTCAACAAACAAATTGAATTGGCGCTTCGCTTATCGACGCTTGGTTTGAGCTGTTATGTCCTACACGTAGGGGTAACTGACATTTTCTTTCCTTTGGGACCAACTAACATACCTGACTATTTGTTCGCAAGTTCATGGCTCTGAAACCGCTGGGTGACGACTAACCCCAAGTCTTTCGTACCGTAAGATAAGGGTGGGCATCACCGCAACCCCGGAAACCGGTCAGGCGCAGAAGGGTATCGAGGAGAGGTAAGGAAAGACGAGAGAAATGGAGACAACGACACCACAATATGAAGAGGCCTACTTATAGTCTTGTTCTGGTGTCTGACCCACAATCCGTGTGCATTGAGATCTGATGTGGTAGGGCCTTCCAATTCACCACAGGACTCGGCCTGCCATCCGATGACAATACCGTGTAGTATGGGTTAGATTTATTGTCGGGCACAGCTGCCAGTTGTTAGAACCGGTATTTCATTTTCGTTTTCTTCACACTTCTCTCTTCTTCTATCACATTCTCGAAAAGACCTACCCTACAGTACTATAGCAGTATATAAGACTTGACGTTCTCTTTCTCGTTTCTTTACCTTTTGATTATTGATTTTCGTCAGGTACTTATTCCTGTCGATGTGCTAGTATAACTGAATATTGATTTTCGTCAGTGATTCGCTGTTCGTTTCCAACACCAGTGTGCTGTCACGAGTACATTGAACAAGTGGGACGCTGTGGCTGTGCAGATGTAATGGCCGTGAGAGCGAAGGAGGTCGCCAGGCGGAGTAGCCGAGTTTGGAGCTCAGCGGGTGAGTTAGAGGGAGCAAAGCATAGCAGAGAAGGCAGTTAAGCTTCCCGTTCCAACGCATGGAAGAGACATTGTAATATTATGTGGTGCTCTACTCGAATCCAATGATACTGGTATACTTTGTACACGACTCTGAAACATCCTATAAAGTGCCCACCCGGAGCTTTTGGCATTGACTCAAGTGGGTAGCAGCGCATTGTCAATCTGTCAACGTTTCAACCTTGTTCACGATCTTTCGGTGTCCCTAGAAGTGATTCAGATTTTGCCGGTGCCATTACACGAATATGGGCAGTCCTAGTCAGTCGTCAGTATCCTGTTCTCTACCTGCCTAGGGCCGTCGTCAGTAACAACATACTCATTCCACTCCATCAAGTTCAGCGTTGCATAATAAAATATAGTATATATCACAGGTCTTCTAATTAGCACAAGGTAATTTTTACGGGATTAAACGCTCAAATAGCGACTAGCTCACAAGTGGGTCAAGGACGACCTCGCGGTGAGCTGTCATTCATCCAAGCGCAACCCATCCACACATTTGCATCCTCTGACTCACCGCCGTCGGCATCCTAAGCACCGTCTCCTTATGCAACTCGTCGAGATTGCACCTCTCCGAGCACAACACGAACCTCCCAAGCCCACCTTCCCTTCCGGTAAACAGACACACCGTCGGCGGTCTCTCCGCGCGGAAGTAGTATACCGACGACGCGTACGTGTCGATCAGCGTGTATATCTGAGCACCCATTGCCTCTTCCATCTTAGCCTTCACATATTGCTCCTCGGAGCCCCCACGGCCTGAGCCTTGGTCTGGCACTGCGAACTCGGAGCCGCTCGGTGTGTAATCAAGGCGCCGATAGTTTCCTATGTTCCCGCCACCGTACAGATGCCTCGCTGCGGTGTCGGTGTCCAGGACGCCTTTAACTCCGATAAACCATGGTTGTACATTGACCACCCGTCCCGCCTCACTGATCATAAACAGCTTCGGCGAGGCCAAAAGTAAGACAGCCCCAACCACGACCAGCGGGATCCCGGTCTTGATGGTGAATACCGCTGCCACCGCAATGCCGACAATAAAAATTGGCCACGCGAGGTAGGGCAAGAATCCGATCACTGTCCTCCTCACCGAATCAGAAGTATCGAATGCAATTTCTGGGAAGTCTTTCCATCGGATGGATGCAGAGCGACATCCGTCGAGTACGAGCGCACCATTCTCGGTGACCCCTGAAACCTGGATCTCGGGGAGAATGTCCCAAAGTTTTGCATCGTAGATGTCATCGTCAGCGTACCAGCACGCTTTCGGGTGGGGGTTGGAGGGTAACAGTGACACCATACGCTCGGCGATACGGTCGTTGTCGTTGGCCATGGATAAGCGCGCTAATGCCCGTAGTTCGTCTTCGGCGTAATTGGGCTGGATGCGGTGCTCAAAGAAGCCCATGAGGGCGTACACACGTTCTGCTGCGTGCGGCCCACTTCTAGGAGTAGTCTTTTTGGTAGTCAGATCACCGATGGAGGGTGGGAAGGGGGTAGATTCGATGGGGATTGGGGTCGGTGTACTAGCAACGCTAATGCCGCGCCGCCATATCGTAGACTTGAGGAGCGAAAGACGCTCAAGTCTTTCCAGCGGGTCTTTCCCGCTGTAGGCGTTGATGACAACTTGCTCATCGCTATATCTGGGATAAGCCAAGCTTGCTAGCTGGTGTAGCGAGACAGAGTTGATCTCGCTCCGGCCGCGAAACCTGTACAAGAGGCGCTGGCTCAGGAGGGCTTCCGGTAACGTCCAAACCCTTCCCCCCCAACGCTCCCATGCAGCCTGCTCTCCTTCCCCGGCGTTCCCAAGCATGATCAGGGTGGAGTCTGCACCACGGTAGACGTCTGCCATGCAATAGACGTCGAGATTTTTCTCATCTGGCGTCTCCCCGATGCATTCCAAGTCAAGCCAGTACGCGTCGAAATTCTGTTCAACAGCTGCATGGCGAACTTCCTCTATGAACTGCTCTCTCTCCCTCTTCTCGTCAGGACCAGGGCTGTATACATCCGCGGCACGGTACGAGATGGCGAGGTACTTTTTGCTCATGATGGTGCTGGGTTCTGTGCACGGTGACCATTCATCCCGTGTAGGATCCCGAATCACGATAAGGCGGGGGTGAAGCGAGCGCGTTTTTATGTTTCTTTCTTTCTCTTCTTCGCCCTTGACGCGGGTGGAATATTCTTTTTTGGAACGTGCTTCCCAGAGTTGACCCCTGAACTCCCGCTCGTAAGGCTTGTAGTCGCCCGTATTATACGCTTCCGGGTCTTCGGTCGACTGATCCGCTACATAAATATTGAACAGTTGTGCGAATAGCTGTATGCACAGCCAGATAAATGACCAAAGCAACTTGAACGTAAACCAAAACCAAGTCGCAGTCCATTTAAAAAAATAGCGACGACGGAAAGGGCTGGTCGAAAGGAGCCAGATGGCGAGCCTGTTCACATGTTGAGTGTGGTCAGTGACGCGACATTCGTTTGGCGCTGTTGGGTGGACGGATTGGACAGCAAGCTTGCGGCATACGCCTGTGGTGGGGCTGACGTATCGCTGTTCCAGCCCGTGAGTTTTGGACTTTCCGAGGGAGTCATAGCAAGTGATTGTGGGGGTGCCTTGACGCGTCATTGGAAGAAGGAGTTGCCGCCATCTGGAAGATGGCGCCTGGGTCGCACGCGTAGGATCGCTACTAACGGCTAAGGATATGTCAACGAAAGGTAGAAAGGGATGGAATTGGATTGAGACTTACGCTCTTGCGGGGATGACAGGGAAATCATCACGAAAGGTACGAGGGGGGGATCCAGAACGCCTACTCAAAGACTGGCAAGCAATTTTAAGGTCCTGCCATCCTGTGCTGATTCTGTGGTTCATGGCACGTACGAGAAAATGCCGCCCGGAACCATCCATGGATGCCGGTGAGAGAGACCCTTAAGGAAATTGAGGCAGAACAAGTACACATTATATCCGCTACCGCGGTATCCTGACGAGATGGAGATCAGGCCCTTGACAACATTACCCAACTTACTTGTTACACACCAGGGCACATCATTCCAATCAGCTACGCGATGGAGTAACCGTGGCACTGCCAATAATTGTCCGGTAAGCAGGACTCCAGTGATTTCTGGATAAAACAGGCAAGCCATGGCATTACGACATACGTACCTGACTTGACCTGAGCGCCCTGGCCTTGGCTTGCCACCTAAAACGTAGAGATGAAGTCAGGGTGTGGTGTCGCTGCTTTGACGATGGGAAAAGATGTTGGAAAGGGGTAAGGGCTTAGCGTAGTCACGGGGAACGAGGGGTGCAAAGTTATTGGCGTGTTTGCATGTTCGTTGAATATAGTTATGTGCTACGATCGAGGCCGAGCCTACGGTAGGTATGAAAGAAGTGACGAATCGCAGAGGAGCCTCGGGGGTATATGGCGAGGACATGGAAGAAACCGAGAAGCTTATTGTCAGAGATCACCAGATGCATGGAATGAAGCCACTGCAGGACGATCCAGATATGAGAACCTGTTATGGCATGATCGTGATAACATCAGTCCTTATATTGCGTCAACACCCACATACTCCAGACGTCCCCATCACATCGTTTATCGAGTAACTGAATTGGCGGCTCCGTCAAGTCCCCCCGGAGTCCGATGGGGTATGCGACTAGATCAGCTTCGTTGAGCGCCTTTCTACGCCGGCACGAAGAGGATGACAGTGACGAGATTGAGAAAAGCTTATCTGTCCTTTCTATAATTGACCTGGAGTACTTGGACATTCCTTGGACGACGAGAGCAATTTGCCGCATGTACGAAACGGCTATTGGAGATGTGAAGTAACGTGGTTCACGTCGTATCATCTCATGTTCACAAAGATGAAGAAGCATGAAGAACCGACAGACCAAGCCTAGTAGATGAGTTGGGACGGCTCACTACTCGGGAGAGGATCGCGGAGAGCACATGAAAGATAATGTTGGGTGAAGCTGTGGATGAGGGAGAGGATTGAAGATGAGGAACACACATCGTGGTGACCTCGAGGGGCAGTAGTGGTTCTGGAAGGGGTCGCTGCCGCAGGCTCACATTTGCACTGGAATGAAAGGCAGAATGGTTGAGGTGTCGCGACCCATGAGAAGGAAAAACGTGGTGCACAGTAGGGTTAACACTTTCAGGACGCGCTAAGGCGAACGAAAGGCTTGTCTCAAAATACGGAATGGGAGCTTGAATGAGGATGAGTACTGAAGGAGAGTAGAGAAATTATCATGGATGATCTCTGGTGCAGAATATACGAGCGTTTTCACGGTAATAAGTCATTTATAACCCTTTTGTCACAATGATGAAGTTGGTGTCTGTCGAAAGCGAGAGCAGGCCGTTACAGCTACTTACTATTCAGGGACCCCGAGATTCCGGATTCCGGACCGCTGGGCCGGTGCAGACTGTCGCCCGACCACGTTGTTCCTTTTTTAAAAAACAAACGGGATTCAAGATGTCGAAAACAGTTTTGTAGCTACCAGCCTACCCGTGATGCAGACGTCTGGAGCCCATTTATCTTGGCGACGGCGGACTTCTGTAACACAATCAAACCCCCACCGCTCCACACTCTTATTGTTCCATGGGCTCTCGAAGCCTCTCATTGGACATTACAATTTACATGCAGTTATCGTGTCTACATATTGATGTATCGCATGGGAATCTACAATGAGAGCAGACACATTTACAAGAATACTGCATAGTGGGAGAACGAACATTCGGACAAGGCTGCAAAAGAGATGATGAGTCCTCGGTCAAAGTTTTTAACTGTCAGAAAACTCACCATTACTGACCATTGACGGGAAATTCATCGTCCATCAGCAAATAGACGCTGTTATAGACGCAGGAGGGTTGTGACCAGACACAGCCGACGTTTTCAAGCCTGAAAGTCTTTCTCCGTTAGTGGCTGCCCTTGAAACAATTTGCCTATGTGCGTGTGCGTGAATGGTAGCCCTCTGTTCCGAATGGCAAGTAGCGCCCACACGCAAGGCAGCGGCGAACCTGAGAACCTGATTTCATTCTCTTCGAAACTACCAGGGAGTTAAACAGATTCCACCGGAGTGCTGCATCCTTCGGCGAATCCGTCGTAGGTACATCAAGGAAACGACATAGTCGGATGCACACTTGATAGTCTCTGAAATAGAGCTTCCCAGCGAACACGTTGAGCGGTCGATCAGAGCCCAAGGTGGAGTCCAGTCGGAGGGCAGGGGAGGAATAGAATAAAGGGTGAGATCGTCGGATGGTTTCATTCTCTGGGATGTGCGGGGTGCATACACATGAAGGTGGACGAATTCGCTGTCCCTGATGAATGGCATCAAGAGATCAGCCTCAAATGGGCTCAGCAGAACGATTACTTGGTCACGGTCCTTCGAGGGTTTACGGGAGAGAATCCACTGGATAGGGCGAAGATATTGATCTATGGTCCCGAGAGTGGACTCGGGTCTGATCGTATTACAGAAGTCCACTGTCGCCAAGATAAATGGGCTCCAGACGTCTGCATCATGGGTAGCTGCAGAACTGTTTTCGAGCGTTGTGAAGACCGGATGAAAGGCGCTGCCAGAGTGCAATGGAGGAAGATCACCAGTGATCACGAATTTGACGATCTCTGGATGAAGGTTATGTCTCTCCGGTATTGCATAGGGAGGCAGCTCCACTTCTCGTTCTCGTTCCCGCTCACGGTTAACCTCCCGTTCTTGTTCTTGTTCCATCTGTGCATTGGGAAGTGATAGAACCCCCAGGTCTTTACAGCGTTGGCGGATCCCTGGATCCAGCGCCGACAACGTACGAGAAGCATTTTTAGTCCCACAGGGTGCATATAGATCGACCAGCGATTTCAGTTCTGGCTGAAGCCACACATCCGCCAGTTGATCTGCCCCGACCTCATTATTGCAAAAACGGGACCAAGCGTCATGTCTCGATTTGTGGTCCATGCCTTGTTGTGCCCAGTAAGGAGCTCGCTCGTGTATATCGGTGCAGGTCTCGTGTATTGCCTAGCATAAAATGTCGATGGTAGACACTTGGGTGTTCGAATATTTTTTGCCGACCACAGCACGGATTGTCTGATCAACCCTGAGTGGAGCAAAGAACATGACCGAGTGACCATGACCCAACTTGCGCATCCTCATGCACCCTGGGAATCACACACCGTGAGACTGAGACATCGAATGATAGTGCTGAGACAAACCTTGCACCAGCTGATCTTTTGTGACCTTGGGGCCTAGTGTGACAGCTGCGCGGGACCCGATAGGGAGTTTGAGGTCCGTGCCCCTGGTGTGTGCATGATCCAGATAGACGACGCAACGATCTAACTGCTGAGAAAGCGGCGACGACAGTAATGCTTGAGTGGTGCCATGTTTCATGAGTACGCTCAATTCATCATTCTCATCGACATAGATAGCACCAGCAGCATCGCAGGCGATGTCGAGCCATGCTTCGGCCACTTGGCGATTGGTAAGATCAAGGATTTGTGCACCAACATCCAGCAACACACGAATTTCGGGCTGTTGCTTGACCACCATGTGCAGGAATTCGACCGTAGTCCGTCGTTTGCCATTCTCGTGAGTGAGCATATAAAAGTCATTTTCGGGCTGAAGAAGATATGCGAGAACCCTGGCATTGGTCCCTTGCTGGTGGTCGAGGTCGCACTGAGCGATGGACATGGGTAACAGCCATTGGCCGTCATTGGTGCCCGAAAATCCTGGCGCTATGTTTAACGACAGAACAGAACGACACAAGATAAACTGTGGGTTCACTCACCGGTTATAACCTTTTCCCGTTTCTCTGCCAAATCCCAGCTAGATGCGGAGAGTTTCGAAGGAAATTCTTTGGCTTCCTGTGGGAACACCACCCGCGAGAGGTAGAAATTTACTGCTCCTTGATTTCGACCGAAGAGCGGGAATATGACCTTGTCCCATTGCTCCGATGACTTGAGGTTGATCTCGCCGAGTTCCTGAAGCGTGTCCGGCAATGTCTCGGAATCGTACTCTTTCACCCAAAGTGCATATTCCACGGTTGGGCCATCCTGGTCTAGCAAGATTTCGAAAGAAACCCTCAGCTGCTCCTCACTGAGGCCAGTATAGTAGTAAGATAGGCACGTGAGAATGATAGTAATATCTGGATGGCCGAACTGGGTATTGAGTGCAGGCACGTCTTTTGCGCGATACGGGATGGCAAACATTATGGAGGGCTTCGAACGGTCGGAGTCTCGCGAGCGCAGGTCAAGGCCATAGTCAACACGCCATCTCCACTCCGTGAGAGCAAACAACAGGATGTTGGAGGCCAGGAGACCACGGAGTAGTAATAGTCCACTCCACAGATGACTTTGATGCAAACCCATAGCGTACTCCTCCACCATGCTGAGTGTACCGGGGACCCGGAGGACTTCTTCTTCGGATATGAAACTGCGAATCGCGTCACGCAGGGCTGGAGAGATATTTTGAAACTTGAAAACGGGAAGTCGTCCAGCCATCACGTCTTCCGCAATGGATGATATTAGGTCTCGACCAACGTCGGAGGCTCGTTCAATACGGATGTATGGAAATGATCCAGGTGGACCGCGTTCATACTCCATGGAGTCAGGGACATATCTGGAAAGGGAATCTGCATGCTTCTTCGCGAGCATGAGGACCTGTTGAGTAATCGTCCATCGATCAGGGTATCCGTCCATGTGTTGCTGGTGGCCGATCGTGTAAATCAGTTGGAATCGCGGATGAAGGATCTCGTCGCTCTCGTCCAATATATCTCGAGCATGAGAATGAATCCACGTTTGAAGACTCAGCCACTTGGATGCACTGTCCGAAGCACAGTGAGCATCCCCACCGCGCTCGCCATGATGGCCAACAGGAACAGCGTCCTTTTTACTCATGTAATCTGGTAACTGGCATAGCAGTCGAAACATGCTGCCTACAAGGCTGTCACCCGGCAGCTATGTTAAATAGTCAGCTGTATCGAACGATCATAGATATAATATTCGTGCTCACCGATTGCGCTGTCGTAATGTGCTGGTAAATCAATTTCTGAAGCTTCGGTAACGGATTGGCGAAAGGTTTGCCTGTACGTATCTACTCCTCCACACTCATCAACTTGAGTGATGCGACGTGCTCGGGCTGGACGAGTAAAATTCCATGCTCAGCCTTGCATTGAGTCATGAGCTTGTGTAAGCCATCAATTTGAAGGCTAATCAATTCGCCACTCTGGTTGTACTCTGGGGTACGAGAGAAGGGCAGGTGGTATATTGGCCGTTGGCGAGTCCGCCGAGGCGAGTAACAAGTGATTCGAACATTTGGACCGTCAGTGCTTTTGGAACAATGACACGGACAAGCTGTTTGCCGTCGGCGAGAGTGGCAGCTGCGATGGGAATGATCACAGATGATTTCCCCTCGCCCATGTTGACCTGCATTACAGTGTTTTCCCCGGATTGTGGGGACATCATCTCCATTGCAGCCATCACCTGAGTGCGACGAATCAGAAAGTTTCCCTGAATCTGACACAAGAAACAGCATCGTTAGTAGGGACTATCCCTGGACATCAGAAACGCACCTGGATCAACAACCAATCTGGGTCATCTTCAGGAATCCAACCGTCACATCCTTCGTTCTGCAATTCCATCGAAAACCCTTCTTCATGACCATCCAGAGTAAATCGGAGCAATCTCCGAGCACGCTGGAGGTCCAAAAGGAGTAGAGCTAACGACACCAAGCATTTCTCCCACTGTCCAGGGAGGTCGATCGACGACGTGGACGCGAGATATCTGAATAGTCTGCTGTAATCGGTAACCAATGGCCAAATCGCTCGAGTGCTTGTTCATGCATCTCAGTTGTTGGACCAAGTCTTTGCTTGAGGATGGCCAAAGCATCCATGTAGGTTACTCTACACTGTGCGTAGTGCTTTTTCAGTGGCTGGGTGAGAGTCTCCGCTGCTACTCTGTGTGGTATTCGGGAATCCTCGCGAACGTGTTGTGCGCTGGAATTAAGGCGGGTGATGTATGCCCGTTTGATTGAGGGGTTGGTCCGAAGAGACGAGAATAGTTGGTCCAATGTGGGAGTATCATTTGATGACGTCTTGTTGTTCTTATCGCTGTCGCGCAAGGCTACGGGGAGGTAATTCTGGCGCCGGTCGGCTTGAAAGCAGCTGATCGAGTGTGATCTGCAACGGTGTATGCTGATTGAGAGTATCTTCCAGAGACAAGAGTGGTCGTTGAAGAGTGGGTAGTCCGTCTGCGAGGACGCACATAAGATGTTCCTTGAGACAGAAGTTGCGACAGCAGCTGGAGAATAGTTCTTGAAGGCTGTCTGTTAAACCTGTCACGTCCCAGTAACGAGAATCCAACGAGACCGTCGGAGGGGTATCAGATGACCAGTCCTTGAGCAACCGTTTGACAGCATCATCGACAACAGGCCACTTCGCGTGCTGGCCCAAATCCCTCTCATCGAGGAGGAACCCATGAATATGATCCCGCAGGACTTCGTCAGTGGGATGATATCCATCCAGAATCTCACAGCCAACATGGATCTGTAGATCAGATTGTGATTGCTTAGCAAATGCTATGAGCATCAAGAGGAAGGCAGCTTGGTCACATGGTGAACAGTACACCATTTCAGGAAGTAAGACACATAATGTAGTCGCATTGTCACATAGCACACGGCCACCCTGGGTTGACAATATCACTTGGTAGACAGGCACCCTGTGGCAGGCCCATGGATGAGTTAGGAATACACTGACAGCAGGGCCTGCCTAAAGAACAAAGCAGCATTGATGAATGGGCCTGCAGGATGGGGAGATGTAGGGCATATAATTCACTCAGGTGGGCCTGCCCATGGGTCAATTGAGGGTATACACTAGAGACAAACGGGCCCAAAAGGGGCATATGCTACAGACAGGGGGCCCGCAGAAGGGTATATGCTATAGATGGGGGGGCCTGCAGGGGGGTATATGCTGCAGATGGAGGGGCCTGCAGGGGGAGTGGGCTATAGATGAGTGGGCCCACAACATTGTATATGCTATAGACAAGGGGGCCCGTAGGGGGGTATATGCTACAGACAAGGGGGCCCGCAGGGGGAGTGGTGTTGAAACGGTAGTGTTCTATTTCTGTATTTCAATTACAACCACTACGTTTCTAGACTGGTCTATATGACATCATTGTCTAGACCTAGTTACACTTATCACATTACAAATAACTCTTATTGTGCTATTGGACGATATGCTTAGTCTTATCTCTTATCTCTATCATATTGTCATGTATTTCATACTATACCTTATAAAGGTACTATACAGAACATAAGTACAAACACTCATGTACTGTATATAAGACAGCCCTTATGGCTTGTCGCAAAGGAGTAGATCTTTCAGTTCTATCATCACTACTGTGATATCTCTAAGTTGAGCCTTGCTCCTTATACTCTGTTTGCGATACTCTCACTCTTGTATTATCAGTGAGTCTTTCCACTGATAGGTTTACCCTTGCATCCTTCGTTGCCCTTGGTGTGTGTTATAATCATAACATTCTATTCATACACTTCATACACTTTCACTTCGGACTTAGTCGATTTCGCTTTCAAAGGTCACGTGACATAGCGCACATGATCGTGGGAACTTACATGTGATCTCATGCTGACTAAGCATATGATGTCATGGCCTAGACCAAGCCTAGACTCTATGACGTCACGACACATGTATTTAATCTCCGTTTACTTCTCTTCTTTATGATCCCTGCGCCTCGTGTGGTTAATCACCGTTGCGCTTCTCTTCTTTAGTCTATCCATGTATAGTAGTTCATCTCACACACAGCATGGTCTGTGCGCATCTCTGTACAATATATAAAGGCTCGTGGTTAGACTAGGATTCCCTAGTTTTAACCACTTGTCTATTCGCTGGCAACAGTTGAGGATTAAGTTGAAGCTCCAGTCTCATACCTGCCAGGTCTTTGTGTAGACCTGAAACTGTTGTATAGGACCGCTTGTGGCAACGGTATTCACACTAGCATTCAACTGTGCATTGCTTGCGCAACAGTGTGCCTGCTCGGACTTTACCAATTCCGAAAGGTTATGAGCCCCGCTAGAGGCTTTTAATCTAAACATCTGTCGAATCTCAATAATGTTTCCAGCCTGCGGAACGAGAGTGCTATCGCTCTTGGTTTACTATGGGTACTCGCTTTTTTGAGTCTCATACTAGCCTCCATATGTGGTGCATCAAACATCATGTTCTTTAGCACACTATGGTTGCTAGCTGATTCATTCATCATTGCATTACAAATTGTTTCTCAGGATCATGACTTGACCTTACAATGGTGTTCACCTACTCACCACCATGCCTTGTCAATTAGATCGACTTCTCACCCAAGTCCTTCTAACTTACAAGAGGTTAGTGAACGTTCTAGGCCATCCCAAAGAGTTGAGCACCATTGTCGTCGCTCCTCTTCATACTTTCCAGCACCGCACCACATCCATTTTCGAACTCCTTCTCCACCACCCCCATACAATCATCATTGCCCTCGCACTCCAAATAACTCCGTTGAGATCAACATATTAGACCTCGACAACATCTTTGGACTTGCCAATCAACCTCCCAATCCTTGCAACAATGTCATCGTACACGACCAGACTGGCCTCAGCAACACCATCCCTCATGTACCCACCATCGGAGCTGTTTGTTATGGTAGTGGTCTACTTTTTCTCTCCACTACCATTGGGACTATTGCATTCACCTAGCCTTTTGCTAGTTCCTGTTGAACAGTAACAACCGTTCTTGATTAGTCATCACTTCTCGCGCACGGACGCACTTTCTTTCATACTCCAGAACGTTCTAGAGTATCCTTTCCTCGTTTGTACTTTTGCTCTCGCGACCTGACTAAGGAGCATGGTCTGTGCGCAGACCTCAGTAGTATAAAGCCACTGTCTTTACACCCTGTAACGGTATCTAGTTCTACGCAGCTCACTGCTAGCAATTAGTATCACTTCCAGACTCTTAGTGTGCGCACTAAGATATAGTCTGAGACTCACCCCAGAATCGTCTCTCGAGTCTTGAGGCCGCTCCAGAGTGCCTCCTCGCTGTTCAATTGTTAGCGCCCAGCGTAACACTCTTAGCCTTAATCTCTCAACTGTTGCCAGTGAATAAGACAAGTGGTTAAAGCTAGGGAATCCTAGCCCGAACCACGAGTCCTTTTATATTACAGGGAAATGCGCACAGACCAAGCAGTGCGTGAGACTAGTTACTATACATGTACATACAAGAAGAAGCCATGGTTGACGGAGATTAAAATAGAAGTCGATGGTGATCAAAAAGAAGAGAAGTAAACAGAGATTAAATACATGAGGCATGACATCATAGAGTCTGGGCCAGTCTGGACTATGACATCATATGCTTAGTCAGCCTGTGGTCACATGTATAATCCCACAATCACGTGCGCAGAGTCAC
Source organism: Butyriboletus loyo (assembly GCA_038093515.1). NCBI lineage: Eukaryota > Fungi > Basidiomycota > Agaricomycetes > Boletales > Boletaceae > Butyriboletus > Butyriboletus loyo. The sequence goes on from JBBPSI010000196.1 coordinate 29,659, forward strand.
ATGACCTTTGAAAGAGAAATATGATGAAGTCCAAATGCAAAGTTTGTTATAGGAGATACAATTATAACAGGCAGTAGTAGCGGGCGGGCCCTCAGGGGGGTAGGTGGTTGTAACGAGCAGGCCCTCAGGGGGGTAGGCAGGAGTAGTGGGTGGGTCAGGTGTGGGCCTGCAGTGGGGATGTGCTCTGTGCCAAATGGCCTGCTGGGATATGCATGCTGCAGACGTGTCGGACCGTGGGTGCCAAATACCACCGAGGGGTGGGCCTACAGGGGAGGCATCCTGCACCTTGAGCGGCTCCTTTTGTCCCAAAGTGACATAAGCCTAATCAATCACTCTCCACCTCCCAGCATGCATTCCAGATCCGCGTTAACAGAGGCGCCTGCCAGCTCACCGATATTGATGATGGATCATGTCTCATCCTACATGCAATTGAGATTCTCTGCTGAAATACAATCACCCGCCAGTACATCCTGCACCCTACTGCATATTAACATTTCCGTTGACATAGTTTGCCAGGCGGATCAAATGGTGCATGCCCTAGTGCAAGCTCACAGGAACCCCTGTATAACTGCATTACATTACTGTGCAATGGAATTAATCCGCCCTTCAGTCAGGCTCCAGGGCTTTGATCCAATGTGGGAGGCGGATAGCATTTTGAGATTCGAAGCGAAGCGCGATGCGACCTTGGAGTCTATGGAGGGTGCTTTGCAGCAATTATCGCAACCTGCAATGATTGTCAATGAGCGTGGATACATAATTGCATGGTACCTCCCGTGGGCACTCAGTATGGCAAGCCAGGTGAGCGCAATGCTGAGCCTTCAGTCATATCCTCTGAGCCACCATATAGACCGCCATATGGGGGTCATTTCGGCATCTCTGCAGGACACTTGTGGCGAGCATCACTGCGTCTGACCTCGGGGTGAAATGGAGAACCCACAGGAGCTACTTCCGACAGGATGCTGAGCTGGCGGGCTGCATTAACATGTTCCCGGCATGGTATCAACAGGGGCACAATGTAGGTCGCATTCGCTGATATGGGCATCACACGTTACATCTATTTACAGCATACAAATGGTGAGCTAGAGATCTCTGGAACGTTAAAGGCAGGGCGCAATGATGATGAAGGGAGGGAGTGGCTCAGTGAGATTATGGGGGCACATTTGGTAATGTCTGCCACCATGAGCATCATGCACCTGGAGATGTATGAGCTAGCATGGGAGGCGATGATTCGGCTTTGGCAGATCACACCTGCGGATGACCTCACTGACCTGCGGGGCATCCTTCAACTGTGGCCCTCTGTTTTCAATGGCCTTTCTGCAATGGTGAACCGGTCCAGTTGCTGCCATCTGGACCACAATGGGCTCCTGCAATCATTCAACCAACTCCTCAGTGTAGGAAATTATAGCGGCCTCGACCTGATCTTCTCAAAACAGGACTTAAGGCTATGGTATCCCCCAGGGACTGTAGTTGCATTCTCTGGGAGGCTTATTGTTCATGGGGCAGCTGAGGTAGAGGGGGACCAGGCCTGCATTGCATGGTATATGCAGGACAAGGTCCACCAGACGCTAGGGATCCCAAGGTGCAATTATGCTGAGGTAAGCAAGGTGGGAAGTTGGGGGTCGAATGAGGGCAGCGTAATTCAATGATGTATATAAAATGTTGAATGAATTTGCCAGCATCATGGATGCAAGCAGAGATCCCATGTGGTCGAAAGGGAGCCCGTCTGATTGGCAATGTGCCTGAGTGTTATACAGAGCGCCCACACAGTGGGCGCAGCACCTGCTTGGTTGGCGGTATATCTGCGTGGTAGGGACCATACCCACCTGGCAATGCCATTGTACAGTAGGCAGGGCATCTGCACATTATGCAGAGCACCTGCCTGGTTAGCAGAGGGTCCACTTGGTAGGCGGGGGGCCCGCAAGATGTGCGCAGCACCAGAGGCAACATACCCACCCTGTGTTGCGGTCGCAAGGTAGGTGGCGCATATGCACAGCGCCCACCTGTTTGGTGTAGCACCCGCTAGGTAGGTGGGGGATCTGCAGGGTGTGCACACCACCTGAGGAACCATACCCACCTTGCATTACGGTTGCAAAGTAGGCGGCGCATCCCCATGGTATGTGGAGCAGCCACACGCTAGGTGCGGCGCCTGCCTGGTTGGCAGTGGACCTATGTGGTAGCTGATGCACCCACCTGGAGTTGCACCTGTTCCATATGTGGAGCACCCACGTAGTGATCATGGCGCCCGCCTGGTTGGCAGAGCACCTGCGCAGTAGGCAGGGAACCTACAAGATATGTGCGCCCCCCGCTAGGTAGGCACAGTGCCCGTGCAGCAGGCAGAATGGATGTGGGCAGACCGCCCACATCATGCAAGGCTTTCCAAGAAAATTCATAGAGCATGGCTCAATTCAGGTGGGTCCATATTAGCATGGTGGTATCAGATATGACCTGGTGGGGGGCAGTGTTGGCTGGCTGCATAACATGGCACGGGCCTGTGCAAGCATAACTGGATTGGCACAAATAATACATTTCAATTAATCCCCTCTTCTCCCTCAGGCTCTGCATGCCCCAGCAGCGCACAGAGCTGCGCTCTGCGACCCCAGTAGTGTCCCATCTGGGAGTCCAGCACTTCTATCCTCTCAAGTCCTTCTTGCAGCACCTTCATACACTCCTCCTCATGACGATCCAGCGCCTGATTTTGCAGCTCAACCAATGGAGAGCTGTGGGAGCCCCACAGATGCTATCTCGATTTCAGCGCAGCTAATTACCATATAATACCAATCACATACCTGGAAGTATTCATCTGAGGCCTGCAGAATGTTAGTCATTGTGCCTGGCCAAACCTCCATGTCATACGGCAGCCCCATGGCCCACCAGTCGCACACGAACTCTTGCACGTGATCTGCACTCCAGTCAGGAAGCAAGGTCAGGATGTTCTCTATCATTTTGTAGAGGTTGGATTCCACATGGATAAGTGCCCCTTGCAGGTCATTATTCTGGCAGTGTTCATATGTGCTTTGACAGGCAGGAGTGGGGACTGGGACCGTGAATCGGGTCATATATATATTCTGCAGATGGAATAAAATGGCCTGTATCCAGCAATTATTCAGCGCGATAACATGCAGCTCGACTGAGGGGCTCACAAATTCCAGGTTAATGCCATAGCTCCATCCTTCTGGCCAATCGGGTCTCTCCAAGTGGGCTAAATGGCAGGCTGCCGCCTCGATGTGGCAGCCTAGGTAATACATTACCCGGTGCAAAATGCTTTGAGGAACATTGGGCATGCTGACATTCGAGGAGAGGACAAACACAGACATAGCAGTGGCGGCTTGAAAGGAAGGGTGGTGGATGAACCGCTGTTCGACAGAGCCACCCTTATAGGGAAATATCGGGCCTATTATCTACCCATTCAAGACTAGCACACAGCCGCACTCCACCTTGTCTATGCAATGGAGTTGGAAGTGTTAACTGCATAATTCTATGTATTGAACCCTGACAAAGGCTAAAATGCTTCCAGGTATCCCACTGTATATCCTGTGGCCTAGCAGGTGGTGCACTCTGCTGGGCTTACTGTATGTGACTTGCCAGGTGGGTAGGGTGGGATAAATGCGCTAACATATCCTAAGAGATTCCCAGGTGCCCTGGCACTGGTCCTGGAGCATGCAGTATGTGGCGGCCTGTCGGGCAGCATAGCAGGTGCGCCCATGCTCTCTACTGGACCCACTTTCCACTGAGAGCTGCTTCCACTGCTGTGCCTTCATGTCGAAGAAATTCACCGTCCATTGAAACTCTGCTGAAACAAGTTCAACCTCTTCATTCCACCGATCACATGCGGCCTTCGCATGCAGCCAATTGATGCAATAAACTGGGGGGCTACTGATAAGCATTTAATATGAAGGTTAAAACTGGAGAAATACATTCAGACATCCAGTCATCCTCCTTGGCATCCCGCGGGATGTCCAAAAGCCAAAACCATGCCAAGCTGTCATTCCGATGACCGCTTCCATTTGGATTGCGCACCGCAGCGGTTACCTTGAGGTCAGCCTGCTCTAGCCGCTGATATTGTTGAAGGGTCTCTTTGTCTGCACCAAGGGAGTCCATGGCCTTGCGACACATTCTGTAAATGGCGGCATGTTTTGCGAGGGCTGCATCTACCGCAGTCACCTTTCCCCATGCACGGGTGTTAGTGGCCTGGCTTTTCACATGGCGGACCTCTGTCCTGAAAAGAACTGCCTTGTCTGCCAATGCCATTCAAATGAAGTGGAGTGCATCATTTGCCTGCCCAATCCGTAGCTGCAGCTCCTGGTCCGCCAAGTCCTGGAGTCTGAGATCATGACATGCATTGCTCCCAAACTTAGAGGGAAATGGGAGCGCTGAGCACCTGAGCAATGGAAGATGGATTTGATCGGAAGATTCATCCTCCCCATCCTCCCCACCACTATACAGTCCACCCATATCTGAAGATGTATCACTTGACATTGCCTCCCCCAAATAGGCGGATGCATCTGAAAGGAAGCAGGATATATTAGTGGACAGTCTATCCACCCGGCGGGCAATGGCTAGTTTCTGGATCTCCGTTGCATGGGGCCCATATGCTTGCTTGTCTTTGATTAGAATAATTGGTGACTCCTCGATCTGCAGCCCTTGCGCCAACCAGGTTGCTCCACCACGCAGGGTGGCCACCTTATTCTCCTGGTTAGCGAGAAGGTCTAATTCCACAGTGTAGACGCTTCGGGCTAGCAGATCATGTATTATAAGAGAGTAAGATGCATACATTGGCGGGCAAACACACCCTTGTTCATCTTTATTTGGAATATATCCATGGTGGAGGGATCATTCACATGGGAGCTTAATGCCCGCCAATATTGCTCCTGCCATACTGCGTGCTCTGTGTCAGTAATAGAATTGCCCAGATTATCAAGTGTTTTGTTTGCTGCTGTGGAAGACCTTCTAGCCACCTTGAGCCTGCCTGCCAGCCCCTTGCCTAGCAGAGAATCAGTTATTTTCTATCAGGGATGGATGGTGCATACTCATCCGTATCATCTTCATGAAGTTAGAGTCATTCATCTGAAAGTCAATGATCTCTTGCCGATGTGGGGATGACATTGTGCATGCAGATCTGAGGACTACATTAAGAATGGACCAGAGGGTTTCGATGATCTCCCCATCAATCTACCCTGAACCTTCAATGAACAGCGGGGCATATCTGTTATAACTATAACAATTATTCAAACACTCTCATTTTGGACTTAGTCGTTTTGCTTCAAACTTCACTTTCAAAGGTCACATGACATAGCGCACGTGATCGTGGGAACTTACATGTGATCTCATGCTGACTAAGCATATGATGTCATGGCCTAGACCAGGCCTAGACTCTATGACGTCACGACACATGTATTTAATCTCCGTTTACTTCTCTTCTTTAGTCTATCCATGTATAGTAGTTCATCACACGCACAGCATGGTCTGTGCGCATCTCTGTACAATATATAAAGGCTTGTGGTTAGCTAGGATTCCCTAGCTTTAACCACTTGTCTTATTCGCTGGCAACAGTTGAGAGATTAAGATTCAAGCTATCCTCATTATACCTCGCCAGTACTTGTGTAGTACTGCAACAGTAGTGGAACTTCGTGTGACTTGATAACATCGTTGTCTCGTAACACTTGGTTAAAGCTTCTGATACACACCCGGTTCCCAGGGCAGGGATAGTCTCGTTTCCACGCACATACCAGTACGCTACCACTTGAAGGGGCAGCTTTTCCGCTTAGGAAACCATACCCGGAATCCAGGGTTAAGGATCGTCACTGGGCGTTCACCAGTTTTCATTTTCGTTTTACCCCCGCGCCTTTAGGGGAGCTCCTCGGAAGAGCAGACTTTGTGTCTCGGAGTAGCACCTGTAAAATTCATTCTCAGACGCTCCCTTTGGAGTTGTTAGTCCGCGTCAGGGTCGAGCCTGATTTGCGAGGTGCGACATAGGGACCCCCAAATCCCTGTGGCTGAGCAATTCTCAAAGTAGTCCCTGTGGTAACACGGGAGGTAGAAGAAAAAACCCTTCGTCATCATTTGTCAATTAGTCGTAGTAAAGTCTTTACCCATTTCGGTCCATTACCGGACTAAGCTTCGTTGGAGATACTACCTCCGTTCGAAGAAATATTTTTTATGTTCTACTTGTTGTAGAGTCCCCCAGAGTCACCTTGGAAGATAGGAGACAGTAAGGGTCTTTATGCCTCGTAGTTTTCTTTTTGTTTTTGCCGAAGAAAAAGGTTCAGCCGAAGAAAAAGGTTGCCAAAGAAGATTCAAGAATCACCCCCTTTCCTCTGCCCCCAACTTCTTTAATTTCTGCTTATCAAACTGGGTTCCGAATATTCTACGGATTTCCCAGACGACGACCAAAAAAGGATGTCCGATCCCGGTCCGTCTTACGCCCCTGCTCCCACTGACTATGTCCCTGCCGCCGCCGTCTACGACGACCAGACACTGCGCGCCCTCTTCACGCAGTGGTTGGAAAAAGATCAGCAAGGAGGAATTTCTAAAAAAGTTGCTGACCCAGGAGAATGGGACGGTGACAGAGAAAAGTTCCATCATTGGTGGACTTCCCTCAAAGTCTGGGTGTCCGTCAACACCTGGAAATCAGACAAGCTCCGAATGGTGGCCGTACTTAGCCGCATTAAGGGCAAAGGCCAGGACTTCTCTCAACTCGTTCTGGAAGATTATGTCATGGAGGAGGAAAAGTACCTAGATCCTCTCGACAGATCCAAAGGGAGAAAAAAGGATCAGGCATGGCCCGAATGGGACTACCTGCAGGCCATGATCAGGGGCCACTTCCAGATCGATGTGCTCAGTCATCAGGCACTAAGGAAATTGGCTGCTCTCACTCAGGGCCAACAACAAATCGACGTTTTCCTAGAACATTTTAAAGTCCTCTATCGGCAGTCGGAGTGCGAACCAAAGCACGCCATCGAGCTCCTCAAGCGAGCTGTAAAATATGAGATCTACAAACAAGTATTTCTCTCATGCGCAGAGGATGTTTTAGAAGACTTCAATAGTCTGGTGGAAGAGTTCAGGAGGACAGGAAGGTCCTTCGAACAAATGTATGCAGAGAGGGGAACAGGGCAAGCGCGGCAATGGAGGCCGTATACGCAGCAGCCCCAAAGAGGTTACCCTCCTCCAAAAGGACCTCCTCCCGGCTTTACACCAGTCGGAACTCAACCGGGCCGCGGAGCCCCAATGGATTTATCCGCACAGCAATCTGGCCCTGAGACCAGAACATGTTTCGGCTGTGGGCAAGCCAGACACATCCGCCCTAATTGCCCCCAGAACCCGAACCGTCGGGACAAACCTGGAACCACTCCTCGCCCGAAAGTAAGGCAGCAGTGGATTCAACAGGCCGACGGAACCTACATCCAAGGATGGGTTCAAATCAATTCCGCGGAGGTAACCCCTCCTAATTCCTCATATCAGTCAAGGCCGTTACCGGCACCACCAGCAGTTGGAGCACCGCCACAAGAAACCTCCCAACGTGCCGCTTACATGGGAGATGATGCCCAAGCATACTGGGCAGACGTCTTCGCTTGCGAAGCAAAGGAAAAGGCCTCACGGTCTTTAAAATAAAGAAGTCTTCTAGTGTAGGGGTACCTGGAGGACTGGACAACATTTCATTTACTTCTTCATTTCAAATTCTTTCGCCACCCTATCTACATCTGTGGACTATTCCTTAGACACAGATGAACATTCTTACGTACCATCTGAATCTAAGCTTTCGATTGGATCGGTATTTGTGAATTCGTCTTCGGATGTAAGCGTGGATGTTCCTGGTTTAGTTGATTGCGAGGAGGACAAATTTCTTGAATCATGTATCAAAGCAAACAAATTATCTATAGAAAAACTCGAAAGAGTGTCTCCTGACGGGAGCGTGGCGCACAAAAGCGTGCTTAATTCTCTTTTGAGACAAATGAAAACCAGATCCCCAATTTCATCTCCCTCTTCTTCTAATTATAAATCCCCTAAATCTTCTTTAATGTTTGGTGGAGATTACTCCCCGGTGGTGAAAATCACCTACCAGTCAAACGCTACTTGGCGAACTCGTTCACTTAAAGCTTTGCTGGATACAGGAGCAGTCAATACCTTCATTGACAAAAATTATTGTGAAACACGAAAAATAGACACTGTACCATTAGAACGTTCCATGGAGGTTATCAATGCAGACGGCTCTAAAGGAGCCATAGGTCGCATTACGCACAAAGCCTACCTATTTATGGAAATTGATGGGCACCACGAATCGATTGAGGCTTACGTCTCTCTTCTTGGTTCTCATCAAATGATTATTGGTTATGATTGGTTTGCACGTCATAACCCAGACATTGACTGGCGTTTTAAAACCATTAAATTTAATCATTGTTCTCCTTACTGTAGTGTTATCAGAGACTCTATTTCATCTTCGAACATTACTTCTTGCTGTACTATAGAACCAGAGGTTGCCGGAAAGGTACCCGAGGTTTACCACGACTATTTAGATGTGTTCTCCGAGGACGAGGCAGCAAGAATGCCTGAAAGGAAACCATGGGATCACGCAATAGATCTCAAACCCGATTTTGTACCAAAAAAGGGTCGCGTTATTCCCATGTCCGAAGAAGAACAAGAACAAATCCGAGGTTTTGTGGAAAAAGAACTCAAGAAGGGTTACATAAGACCGTCCAAGTCACCTCAGACGGCCCCTGTGTTCTTTATTCCAAAAAAGACTGGAGATAAGCGACTCGTAATGGACTATCAATATTTAAATGACGGAACCATTAAAAACGGTTACCCGTTACCCCTGATTCCGCAGTTGATCGATCGGCTGAAAGGCGCCGACATCTTCACAGCATTGGATCTCCGATGGGGATTTAATAATATTCGTATCAAAGAAGGCGATGAGTGGAAAGCGGCGTTTGTCACGCCCATTGGAGCCTATGAACCCATGGTCATGTACTTCGGGCTTACCAATTCCCCTCCCACGTTCCAAAACATGATGAACGACATCTTCAATGATATGTATGCCTGCGTCATTATTTATATCGACAATGTTATGATATTCACCAAAGGAAAAACGAGGGCCGAGCATGAGGAAAAAGTTAAAGAAGTACTCCAGCGCCTTCGAGAAAACGATTTATTTGTAAAACCAGAGAAATGTGTATTCTCTTCGGATAAAGTGGACTTTTTAGGTATGGTTGTATCCCGAAACGGCGTTGAAATGCAGTCGAAGAAGACAGATGCCATCCGAGACTGGCCTATGCCCTCGCGTCTGAAGCAAGTTCAAGCGTTTCTAGGATTATGCAACTATTACCGAAGATTTATTGAAGGGTTCTCGGAGATTGCCCGACCCCTTAACAACTTAACAAAAAAGGACACCCCTTTCAAATGGGGCTTAGACGAACAAAGAGCGTTTGACACGCTAAAGAAAAAGTTCACTTCGGCTCCGCTTTTAGCCTACCCAGATCGAGACAAGGAGATGCGGGTAGAAACGGATGCCTCGGATATAGCGGTTGGCACAGTTCTTTCCGTAAAAGGATCAGACGACCTGTGGCGACCCTGTGCCTTTTTGTCACATTCCTTCGACGCTGCCGAAAGGAATTACCCAATTTACGACAAAGAACTATTAGCAGTTATTCGTGCGCTAGAAGAATGGCGCCATTATCTTATTGGTCGAGAAGGATTTGAAATCTGGACCGATCACAAAAACCTAGAATATTGGAAGAAGCCGCAAACACTGTCTGGCAGACAAGCTCGATGGCACGCACTTCTTCAAGAATTCAATTATTTATTTGTTTACAAACCAGGCTCAACCAATGGCAGAGCAGATGCGTTATCGCGTCGAGCAGACCACGGTGATGCCGTCATGGACCATAATACCAATATTACGGTACTTCCCCCAAACCTTTTCCTTAATAAAGTTTCCCTTTCTTCTTCTTTTTATGATACATTACAAAAAGAATCTGAAAAAGAAAAAACAAAAGAATACCCAGGATTCTATTACGATTCGGAACAATCCGTATTTATTAATGAAAAGAAAAAAGTCTTTGTGCCTGAAGCACTTAGAATAGATTTACTTAAAATATGTCACGACTCCCCAATAGCCGGACACTCGGGTCAAGCCCGTACAGCTCACCTTCTTACACGACACTTCACGTGGCCAGGAGTCACAAAGGACGTTAAACGATACGTAGAATCTTGCCAAGCGTGCGCCCTCACGAAGGGTAAGCAAAATGCACCGGCAGGAAAAATATTACCACTTCCTTCGGCTAGTCACCCTTGGGAAGATATATCTGTAGATTTCGTTACCAGACTTCCTCTTTCGAACGGCTTCGATGCCATTTGTACGATAGTGGATCGCTTCTCCAAAGAAGTCGTTTACGTCCCTTGTAAGACGACTACCTCTTCTAAGGAGTTAGCAATTATATTTAGAGACAATGTTTGGTGTATTCATGGACTTCCTATTTCTATAGTTTCGGACCGAGGTCCACAATTTGTATCGGACTTTACCACAGAGCTTTGCAAGCTTCTTGGCATTTCCCAGAAAATCTCAATGGCGTATCATCCTCAAACCGATGGTCAAACCGAACAGATAAATAGGGAAATGGAACAATATTTACGTACCTACGTGGCGAAAAAACAAGAAACGTGGGCCGATTGGATCAAGATCGCCCAGTTTAATCATAATAATTCCCTCACCACTGCCACTGGTACCATTCCATTCTCTATTACTCGTAACTATTATCCACGAGTCGGTTTCGAAAAATCTTCCAATATGCTAGCCAGAGATTTCACACGTGCCGCTGGGAAATCACATGCCGAAGTCAAAGAAGCGTTAGAAGAAGCTAGGAAGTGCATGGTATCGCAGGCCGATAATAGACGATCGGATGCGCCCGATTACAAAATTGGAGATAGAGTGTGGTTGTCTACGGAAAACTTGAAGTTACCGTATACTGCACGAAAACTCACACAGCGTTGGATTGGTCCATACAAGATCAAATCACTCAAACCCAATGCTGTGGAATTGCAGCTGCCGAGCAGCATGCGTATACATCCGGTGGTTAACATTTCACGTGTTAAACCTTATCGGGAAACCCTACCAGGGCAACCGGTTTTACGTCCTGACCCAGTCAACGTCACGGATGAAGGTTACGTGGAATTTGAGGTGGATTACATTGTCACCTCCCGGATGAAACGAAAGCAATTAGAGTATCTCGTGCATTGGAGAGGATATGACGAAACGGACCGAACATGGGAGCCAGTATCAAATCTGGGTAATTCACAAGACGTCATTCGTGATTACCACCAGGCCCACCCATCCGCCCCTCGTCCTCTTCGAGGCCTATCTCTATTGGAATTCTCTTCCTTATTTAAGGAATTTGGTCCGGAACACGGAACCTCTTATTCACGAGTCCTAGGGGGGGGGAAGTGTTATAACTATAACAATTATTCGAACACTTTCATTTTGGACTTAGTCGTTTCAGTCAAACTTTCACCTTCAAAGGTCATGTGACATAGCGCATGTGATTGTGGGAACTTACATGTGATCCCCTGCTGACTAAGCATATGATGTCATGGCCTAGACCAGGCCTAGACTTTATGACGTCACGACACATGTATTTAATCTCTGTTTTCTTCTCTTCTCTTTGATCGCCATGCCTCGTGTGATTAATCACCATTGCACTTCTCTTCTTTCTGATCCCCGTTTACCCTGTAGTCTAGCCATGTATAGTAGTTCATCTCATGCACAGCTTGGTCTGTGCGCATATCTGTACAATATATAAAGGCTCGTGGTTGGACTAGGATTCCCTAGTTTTAACCACTTGTCTATTCGCTGGCAACAGTTGAGGATTAAGTTGAAGCTCCTTGATCACATCTTGCCTGTACTTTGTGTAGTGCAGCAACTGTCATTGGACCACTTGTGGCTTGGTATTCATGCTAGCATTCGACTGCACGTTGCCTTCACAACAACATTTATCCCTGGCTGCAGACAGGTTGGACAGAAGAGAGCGAGGTCCCCAGGTTGTGGTGAATCTGTGGAATACCCAATGCCCCCCCACTTCATAAGCTTAAGAAGCCGCCATTTGCGGGACACCCACAACAGATCCCGATAGTGGTCCTGGAGGGTCATGAGCAACCTGCCCAGTCTGAGGGGACAGGACATAACTTACTGGGACAAGATGGGGAAATATGCTGGAAGTGATCCTGTGGAGCTTACTATAATAGTTGCTCGCAGATGTGCCACATTCAAGATTATCTCTGATGAAGTCGTCCAATGCAGAGAATGTAAAGGCAGTCCTGGGGGTATTTATCGTAGATGGAAAGAGCCTTTCCTGGAGGAGCTGGATGTGAGGCTCCGCAGATTGTGGACATGCACAGTAGTTGATGGAGATGAAATGTATTCCAGTGACATCTACAACCGTGAGGTAGTTGGATCCTGGCGGATGCTGCAAATAGGTGGGAAGGTCTCCAGAGGGTTCATCCTCCCATTCCCCATCATCCATGGGGAGTGGGAGGCCATCTGCAATATCCACGGCAGGTCCGCTGATTGGGCAAGGATGTCCGCCATGGCCGAGATGGAGCTCCAAGCCAGCCTGCAGTCATCAGCGGGTGAGGTGGAAACAGCAGAGATGATACTCACAAGGTGGAGCAATGAGGTCTCAAAGAATGACCCAGTCCACTGTTTGATCCTATGGAATGGAAGTTGGCAGTGTCTAGTCCTGCAGCAGCGAGTGCAATACAGGGGTTGTCCAAAGCAATCAGTGCATCTATATATGCCATCCCCCTCACACATAGAGCATTTCCTTGGGTCTGGAGGGGCATCCATATCCAGCAGGATCTGCAGATATTGATCCTTATGGTTAACCCACTGGCGGAGATAATCATTCTGGGTCTGTTAAAAGTGAGGGGACATAAAGATCTACATGAAATGGGTGCCAAACCTTGGTAGGGAACCTGTGCCTTGGTATGAACTCAAAGTCCTCAATCCCTGCATTAAATTCCATGTTGCCTTCAGAAAAGGGGGAAATTGGAGTGGTGGATGTGGAGGCAGCAGCCTTTATTGGAGAAGAGGATATGGAGTGAGATTTCATCCTGGATGGGGTTTCTGTTTTATGCTTTATGGGAAGCAAAGAGCTTTTGGAGCCTCTAGTGGATTGCTTTGTATTCCAAGTGACCCAAGTGACCTTCTTGGGAGCTTTGACTGGTCTCCCTTTCATATTTGCCATGTCTTTGGTATTCAAGATGAAGTATTTACTGTTGCACACAAGAACTATTGTGAAGCTACAGCACCGTACTAGGTACTGACAGAATGTCATGACATGACATGATGTCTCAGGGTTGGCAAAGGGGCCTAGATCATCAGAGCTGACAGCAATGATGTTCTAGGCAGGATATATGTATTGAATTACCTAAAAGGACCACAGGGACAACAGTCTGAAATATGAGTGTTGGTGCTTCATGGATAGTGTATTGAGGAGGAATGCAAGGGACTTGCACACAACACTAAAACTCCCATCCACCACATCCGAGCTCATGATGTCTACCCGCAGTGATGATGACAATTCTGCAACCTATGAGTCCTTTGAGGAGGACAATTTGCCTGAGGTCCAGGAGAGCTCAAGAGCTTCTGACTTCAGTTCTGACAGTGAAGTAGAAGATGGGGAGGAAGGCAGTGAGGAAGGCAGGGGAGAAGGAGGGAAAGAAAACAGGGCTGAGGGGGTACCACTCCGCCCACATCATGGGAGGTTTTCCACAGAAGAGCTACAAATCCTCATGAATGCCAAGGCTCAGTGGATGAGCATGAAGGGGAGTGCACGCATGCGCTTGTTTACATCAATATCCCGCCAGCTCCACCACCTTTCCTTCTTGAAGGACATCAAGGGTTTAGAATGGGCTGCGCATGAAAAGGTGAGTTGCTCAAGAGGTCAGGTCCATCAGCGCATCACTCACCATATTATTAGGCCTATTGTTACGCTGATAGCGCACAATAGCTAGCAGCGAGCGCTTATAGGGGCTCGAGCCTAATGAGGAAACTGACCGACTCGCATAGACGACGCTATCGGGTGTCTTGCAAAGCAAGTGTCGGCGAGATCTTGAGTGGTGGCGACCAGACGAGATCGAGCAGACTCTTATCGGCTTTATCGGCAAGAGAAGGGTATACTGCTAGATTACTATGCACTTGGTAGATGCGTAGAATTAGCTAGAGAACTCGTAGTATCCTAAGTATGAGTATATATACTAATACATATGGCGCACAGACCGAGCTGTGCGTGGCAGCGAGGGTAGGGGGTTATGAGTCGACGCGAGTCATAACGGCGAAGTGGGGGAGCGGCAAAGTGCCGGTAACGAGGGAGCTATGCTCCGAGCAAGATGGCGACATCATCAGCGAATGAGAAGAGCTGAAGGCGAAGTGACGATGTCCATGAGGCGAGCCCCACAGGGCGAAGGGTGCGCGAACGGCGGAGCCCTTGGATACGGGTCTCGACGCGAAGGTACTGACGCGTCGTAATCTAATCACGTGCTAGTCACGTGATGCAAGAAATGTCATTGGTCAAATAAGAAGGGACGCGACAGCTCAGCTGTGGGTCCGGCCCGACGGGGCGACGAGACAGGGGCTATCTCAGTGTAGCGTCACTGAGACTTGCAGGAACGACCGGGGAAGTGGATGATGTCCACTAGGCGACTGGGGAGCGGGCGATGGGCAGCGGGGGCGCGTGAGCGTGGGAAAACGAGTGGCGGGGTACGCTTAGGGGTAAAACTGTAACACCTATAAAGGCTGGTTGTACAATCAATGCTGCAGTGGGGCGAATCACAGTCACATCAAGGTTGGCTGCTCATGGAAAGCGAAATCAGTGATTCAAGAGCTATGAAAGGAAGAGATAAACAACCTTATCAAAGGCCGCTATGGGAAGACCTTGGGATCCACAGGTGCACTGTTGGTATATCAGAAGGCAGTTGGTGATGTTATGAAGGAGCTGACAGAAGTGGAGCTTGAGGAGGTGGAAGCAACTGCAGTGGAGTGGAATTTGGAGCAGGGCCTGCCAGATGGGGTTAAGGCAAGGTGAGTAGAAGCCACTTCATCCCACATTCAGGAGAGCTGAGTGAAGTCTAGAAATGCTGCCAGATATGGGGGTGCCATCTTCAGGGAATTTGCTCTGGAAATGTGGTGGGCATGTGGAATGCGGATAGTATTGCTGGCAGGATGGAAGGACAAGAAGGGTCAGATGGTAACCACTGTGTATGTCAAATACACATCTTGCCCTTCCTATAGATACTGAAGCATCTCAGTGGCGACTTCAATAAGGAGATCCACAATGGAGAGGAGTTCACGCACATCAAG
>JBBPSI010000197.1:0-44973 GCA_038093515.1 Butyriboletus loyo
TAAATGGTAAACTCAGCGAACGACGTCGTAAGAATATCCTATCTGTATATTATATAATTAATACTGTCACGTGATCTATACTAAAGTCAAAGTCAAATTGCCAAGTCATAAGTACTTCGACGATGGCGACGCTCAGCAGACGCGCACCTCGTTCCCTGCTACAGACCAGACCAGACCAGCTGAGAACGTATGCATCCGGGCCTAGTTTTAAGCGCAAGACCGGCATTCGCGACGGCGAAGGAGCAACAAATATCCCCGGCGAGCAGCCAACAGCCAGGCGGAGGAGGGACACGGTGCGCCCATCACCTCACCGCTCTATCAGCTCGCTGACAACTGCTTCATAGGCTTTTCTCCCTATGTCAACTTCCCAGTTGACCCACCCTCTTTTTCAACCAGACCATCTTAGTCGCCTCACACTCCAACCCTTCCACCCGGTAAGAAAATCACTGCTTTGCTCCCTTCTCATGTCCTCATGTCCCCTTTCCATCTCTGCGTCCTCACGCGCTCCCTCGTTTGTTCATCTCACTAGGAAACAATCACACCTGCAGTTGTCTTTCAAGCACTCAAGTTCCCTCACAATGACAAGGACCCCTTCCGGATATTCGGTCTTCCACGGAATATATTAGTCGAGGTCAGTTGGCATGTTGACGTGTCTGTTGTAGGCAATCATTCAATCGTCACCCTTTCAGTTCCGAATTCTTTCCACCCCCTGTTCTGTAGTACGCAACATCACCATAGACATCGTAAATAGACTCGACATCGCTAATCAATCATCGAGCGCCAACAATCGGCTTGTTTTCAGTAAGTCTCAAGTCTGTTATCATACATCATCTTGAAATTACATCAGCCGGGCCTACGGGATGCGGGAAGAGCGTCTTGTTGCTTCAGGCATTGCAGTACTGTCATACACGCGATTGGATCGTTTTCTATTTCCCCCGAGGTGTGTCATTCCCGTCGACCAATGTTATTCTCTTTTGTTTATCCTTCCACAGCTATAAATCTCGTAAACTCTACAACTACATACGCTTACGATCCCCGTACACGCTTGTATCAACAAGCTGCTTTCGCGTTCCAAACTTTACAACGCTTTTTAACCGTAAACAGTTACCGACTAGATCAGCTAAAAACGACGGTGGACGTTGAGCTAGAACGCAGAGCAACGATTCCGGCAGGGACCTCGCTTTCCGACCTTGTCAGAGCTGGAACCAAGGAACGAGCCTTGGCGCCAACCATCCTGTCGGCTTTGATGGAGGAACTACAGAAGCAAACCGAGTAAGAGCCTTACTTGCACGCACATCCCCTGGTCCAACTGGTTCTCATGCCTCTGACAGATTCCCTGTCCTGCTGGCTATCGATGATTTCCAGGCGATTTACTGCAAGACCAAGTATCGGGATCCTCACTTCTCCGCTATTAAACCTTACCATCTGTCCACGCCACGTCTTCTTCTCGAATTCGCGAGCGGAAAACGCCACTTTGTACGTTCTCTTTACTCCCTTTATTCTGTTAGTGTAAATGTCGTCGATTTCCGTACAGGCGCGCGGTGCGGTTCTCGGAGCCCTCTCGACGACAAACATCGAGTTCCGGCTCCCCTTCGAGCTTGCCGGGGCGCTCGGTATACCCCCTGTTTCATACGGTGGTCCCTACGTCAAGCATTCCTCCACCTTGCAGAGCTACACACAAGGTCTGGAACGCGTGGCTGTTCCCGATGCCTTGACTGTCCAAGAAGCGATGGAAGTCTTTAACTTGTGGAGTAAAGATGGTGCAATTCCTTCCGGTACGTCCTCTCCATCTCTACAAGTGAGTGAACGAGGTTTACGGTGCTGATATGCATGTGTATAGCAGCAATACATACCGTCATGTACTTCGTTCGGTTACGCAACGTGTACAATTCTTACATGCAAAGTAAGCGATATATCTTCTGCATCGATCGTTCACATGTCGCGCAGACAAGGGCGATAAAAGTTGGGCTTGGAACAACTACCTTTCTGCACGTGCACTCGCTCAAGCTGAGAACGTCCGTCAACAGCTGGAGCATATTATGGAGCGCTACGAACTAGCGCTTCTGTCCACCGCAGACGAGAGAAACAGGTACATCAACATTAGGAAAGTACTGTGTTGTGGCTTCTTTATGCAAGTCGCACACAAGGAAAGTGAAAAAGGCAACTATCTGACGGTCAAAGACAATCAAGTACGTTGCGCTTGTTCTTCGTTTTTTTGCGGTAAGAGTAGATTAACGAGATGACGGCGCTAGGTCGTTGGTTTACACCCGTCCTGCGGTCTGGATACACAGCCAGAATGGGTCATTTACAATGAATTCGTCCTTACGACGGGACATTATATCCGGACGGTGACAGATGTCCGGCCTGAATGGTACGTTGTTTAGTTGGTTGTATTTCCCGTCGGAGTGCCGACTCTGATGGCGGGGTATACAGGCTGCTGGAATGTGCACCCGTCTACTTTGATCTCGCAAGTTTCACAAACGGAGCGATGAAGACAATGTTGCAACGTATTTCTTCCAAGCAGGCGGGTAAGTCGAGAAATGTCGAAGCGAAGAAGAAGCAGAAAAAGAGAGACCTCGCTTGATAGACGGTGTCCCTCGTCGATCAATGTCTACTGGGCTAGCTACCCCAATAAATCATTTTTTTCTTAGAGCCAACGAACATAACACAGTGCGATCTAGGTCGGATACCAGTTTCCACACATGGCTACAATGGCAAGCTCATATCCCTCCCCCACTCTAACAGTAAACTTTGAATCACAAACCAACTCTATGACACAGCCACCCATGCTTTCAACGCAGTTAACTCACTTGTGCAGGTAATGCGAAAGAATTACACACTCTTGTAACGAACAACCGAGCTTTTGGATGCTTGCTGCAGGTTGAGTATATAAGTCCGGATTCTGCTTCCCGAACGCAGGTTGGTAGCGCTGCTGCGACAGCGGCTGCCACTTCCGAGTCGATCAGCCGGACTGGGAATGAATGGGACGGCAATGTCATCTATTCTATAACCCAGCATTTGAACAAACGTGATGGTTTCATGGTGAGTCACTTTACCGCTTACCACGGTCCACGAGGGGGGCTGTTGAATCCCAAAGGACATGATAATGTCCTGATGTAGACTTCGAGGTAGTCTCATAGATCGATACTGAGCATGGCTCGACTGGGACAACCGTTTGGTGCACTCACTGTTGGTCACAACGACCCGCCAGATTGCCAGATGTAGCAGAATTCAATACAGGAGGGTCGCCTCGGAGAGAGTGACTTACGGTCACTGTACAAGTCACCAGGAAAACGTGCTCATAGACAGTGCGCGGCTGTTGGCCATGCTTCAACGGCTCCTTTGAGTCAGTGCACGGCACTCGTTTTGCTACCATTAACTGCCCGCCAAGCTCGCAGTACTGTTATTCAAGTTGTGCCTCTTGTCCCGTCAACTTATCGGATTCGGTATCACCGATTATGAGTGGCTGTATGCTCGTATCTGCTTTCTCTAGACATCCTTGGATCGATTCTCGTAGATCGGGTTATATCGACGCAGACCGAAATGGGCTAGTTCAAGGTCGCCGTCACGGTGCCCGTACATCTAACCGCCAGCTTTAAAGCAAGATGTTGCCTGAATTCTCGCTGGATGCAGTTTTTAGGTGATTGGGTAGAGGTTTTGCCACAATCAAAAGATAGTAGTACTTGGAGGAAGAGTGTCATTTCGCCAGGTCGCAACGGAGTACATCCAGGAAAGGCGACATCTTCGAACTAGTATCCGACACACGTTTGCAACAGCTCTAATCCCGACTTGCGTGTCTTCATATAGACTGCACCAATGTCGGCTGAGTGAATATCCTGGTGAACTCGATCACGGACGAGGTTGTTAGGACCCAATCTAGTGTTGCGGAGCGACACAAATTCAGAGAGTACACATACTCCCAAGTCAACGTGGTACCGGATTGAATCACCCGAATCAATGCGTCTCATCATGTGCACCTGAGCGAATACAAAATATCCACGCGGGTAGCCTGATCGCAAGGGTAGCATCGCCCTCTCCTTGTTCGTGCTGATCCACCTTGAGTGTCAGAATCGAAACTAAAGCAAACTACACGTACCATTACATGGACCCTCGTGGCCGAAAGTTGAGATGGATCGTTCCCTTGTTGCGCCTAATAGGACGTGAGCTGTCGTGACGAGCTCTGCCATCACCAGAAAAAAACGCACTGGGCCGGGTTCGTTTGGATCCGCAGGACCTTGTCCACTGCGAGACACATCGGTATTGGGACGCTTGGTGACAGCAGCCTTGGCGGGCGATTTGCGCTGCAACGTGTGATGAGTGCCTGCGCACAGCTCCAAGGAATAACGAACCTGCTGTTTCACGACGGGTTTCGCGACCACTCGCTGAGAAAATATGTTAGACACATGATATCCATCCGTGTATCAAGGAGCACTCACGCGTCGACGTCGACCTGCAGCCATCCACGAAGGTCCTTCGTTTGCGGCATCCACTCTCACCGGGGAGTGGGAGGGTGATCGACGATCGACGGGCTGATGCGACTTTCCAGAGGGTCGATCGGGGTTATGTAACGTGGTGTCCTTGTTTTTCTTCCTCTGTAGCCACTTTTTGAATATTGAAGGGCCCTGGGGTGAGTCAACAGTGCTGAGATTTTCATCTACACGTGCCGCATGGGAGGGCGAGGAGGTCGGGGATGGTGCCTTCAGCAGCGTCAACACGGAGGGAAGAGAAGAATAAAAGCGATCACCAACCTCGTCATAGTTGAATGATTGAGGAGCGGGCGTGTTCGACGGCACCTCGACCTATGCCATCATGAAAATGTGCTTCTAGGGAGAAACGAACAAACACGTACGTTGAGATCGTCATCGTCGTCTTTGCTGCGTCCCTTAGACTTGAGTGGACCGGAATTCCCAGGAGCTCCCTGTTGTATGCACGCAATGGAGTCAGTGCAGTTGTTTTGGTGACGGAATGGTAAACTCTTACTGCTGATGTGGATGGTTGCTCATCTTCTTGTACTTCCTCAGGAGTGGATGTCTACATAGTTTGTCAGAACAACAGACTGGACATTCCGGGACTATGATGCAGCACAAATACTTACATGGAAAGGACCATATTCGTCAGGGAGAATCTTGCCGAGATCACGAATGTCAATTTTGCCATCTTCTCTTCCAGTTGCAACATAGCTGCTGTCTGGGGAAACAGCAATTGACCATACTGTCTGTTTGCTATCCTCAATGGCATCCCCTATTTGAGTCAGTGTCGAGGTGTCGAGGAACAAGATTGAATAGCGAGCAGATGTAGCAATGAATTTGCCGTTGACGGCCAGAGTGATAGAGAGGACGTTGTTGTTGTCTTCATGGAGAACCAATGATTCAGCAAGCTGGGAGCCAGTGGACACATCAAAGGACCTGATTTTGTTGTCATAGAATGTGGAAAAAATGTGCTGACTATCACTTGACCATGCAAGTGGAGTGGCCAGAAGATCGCCAGGCAGTTCGGGAGTCTTGATATTGATGAGCTCGTCCCCATTGCCACTGTCAAAGATGCGGATGCTGGAGCCTCTATAGCAGGCAGTGGCAAGGCGGTCACCATTCGGAGAGAATCTGATTCCAAAGACTGAATTATCGTGTTCGAGTGGGCCGACGAGTCTCTCCCCAGTTGATATGTTCCAAACACTCGCTTCGTGGCCCTGAGTCCCTGTAGCAAAGCTGGTCGAATCAGGAGAGACATCGACTGCACACACCCAGTTTGTGCCCTCCACCTCGGTGACCTTTTCATGCATCTCCATATCCCACACACTCGCGCCGCCTTCCTGGGTCCCACAGACTATCCATTTGTTGTTCCTCGAAACAGAAATCGCGTGCAACTTCATTCCCGTTTCCGTTCCGACCTCTTGACCGTCTTCAAGTCGCCATCGCCGAATCCCATCTGTACCCCCGCCAACAAGGTGCTTTCCGTCAGGCTGGAATGCAACTCCCCACACCAAATCATCGCGACCAGTGTCAAGTACTATTGTTTGGTCTTAATCAAATGTCAGCATTGCCCAACCACTCCTTGGAGCTGCTACACACCAGCATTCATTGACGACATTCTCGCTAATGGTACACAATCGTCGATATTGAAATGTCGAGGAACAAGGTGTTGTTGGTTTACTCGAGGTGCGCACAGTTGCTGTATAAACACGTTTCCTTATTCTCGAAATGGTCTGCGCACGCGGGTCCCTCGTGTCTTTGGCGCCTATCTTTGCTCGGATCCTATCTACGTGATCTCATTGCGAAGACCTGACAGTCGACCGACATTGGTGAAACTCGCCTTCGTTGCCGCGGATAGTCTTACCTCGTGGGCGCTCGTAATATCTTGACTGCAGGGCTCGGTTCACGACGGATGCACAATCCACATTAGACTAATTCGCGACATAGTGTGCACAAAATACTCGAAAAGGCCCCGCTCAAACTCTTCGTTGTAAATGGGAGATGAATATACATTCATAGACCCACTCAAACCGTATCCAGTTGACATGCATAGCGTTCTCGTCACTCCTATGTGTCTCCAGCCGCACATACATGCACATATGCCAGTCACTATCCTTCCCACTCGCCCATCTCATCCTCTCCGACATTCCAACAGTCTATGCCAACAACCTCTACCTCCTCCCCTCCAGCATGCCCCCATAAAGAGCGTAACCGCTGAACGATCATACGAAACGTCCCCGCACATTCACGAGCCAAGGAAAAGGAAGGCGACGGTACAGTGGACGACGCAAAGAGGACTTGGGAAGGCCCACAGTCGGCTGGACCAGCGGACTAATATAAGAATTTTGCGACTTTTTCTGGTTACCTCGCTGTTTCTGCGGTTGGTCCGAACACGGGTTTCGCGATGGCCAGCGCTGCAGAGTAGGTCTGACTCCGAGCACCAATTTTTCAGGGCGATGTCGTTGACGGTCGAGCATCAGGTTGTCAAGTCGGAACGTAAGGCCGAGCTGGGCGAGGTGCATTCGGGCAAAAGGAGAGCAATGAGACGTTCTGGACGGACGAGTACGCAGAGGCATGGAATCATTCGAGGGACATCGTTTATGGCGATGTGGTCTAGTACGCGTACGTATGGAGCCTGACCGAGTTAGTCGCCCCATCCGTCTATCTTAGCGACGCACACAAAGCTGAGGATGCGGACGGAGCGCTGGATGTGGATGGGAATCTGCCCCCAGAAAATCAAATCATGACACAGCATTCTCACTCGGGCGACAAGGTTGGCTGCATGATTCCTTCTCCCCGCCGCTGACGTCGCCAACTTCCCTGCCTGTTCCTCGCTTTGTGCAAACAGAGTTACCTCGCCTTTCCTTTCGCGCTTGACTGCCTTGCGGAGGCTACGCGCGCCGTGGTGGAATTCAATGAGTCGTTTGAGGAGCAGCTGTATATGGTGGCGCCCATTCGAACGCCGGAAGAACTGGCAAAGGAGGGTGTGCCCGAGGGTGGCCTTCGCGACGGTGGGGAACAGGCAGAGATGGGGCGCTGAGGTGATCGAAGGGTCGGGTAGGTCAGCGAAAAACGATGGCCTAGGAAGAACGAGGGCGGGGATGAGAATGGGAATAAAAGAGTGGTGCTGGAAGCTTCATGCATAATTCAGGAGGCTGATGTGATGGATGTGGATGCAAAGTCCCGGTTCGAAGGCGATAACGTCACTCCGATGCGATCCCAATCTCAGCCGCAACCTGAAGCTGACGCCGACACGGAGGAAGATTGACTGGTGAAACGCCTCCGTATGAACCTCTTCGCATTGGCCAATTTGTGGACGGGATTCCAAGGTTGGCTGTATAGATTGTCCCTGAGGCATACGTGCACTCACTGAAACCGACAACGTATGCCAACAGCGGGAGCGTACTATGGAGCACTACGAAGTAGCCCTTCTATCCACCGCAGGCGAGAAAGAGAGGTACATCAACATTAGGAAAGTACCTTGTTGTGGTTTCTTTATGCAAGTCGCACATAAGGAAGTCGAAAAAGGCCAGTTGAAGACAATCAAGTACGTTGCGCTTGTTCTTTGTTTTTCCTGGAAAGGGTAGATTGACAGGATGACGGCGCTAGGTCGTTGGTTTATACCCGTCTTGCGGTCTAGATACAGTCGAAATGGGTTATCTTCAATGAGTTCGTCCTCGCGACGAGACCTTATATCCGGACGGTGACGGATGTCCAGCCTGGGGTTCAATTGGTTATACTTCCGTTTCCGATAACGTGGTTGACAGGCTGCTGGAATATGCTCCCGTCTGCTTTGATCTCTCACGTTTCACAGACGGAGAGACGAAGAGAGCGTTGCGATGTGTTTGTGCCGAGAAGGCGGGTTAGCTTTGAATCAAAAGCCAACTCTATGACACAGCGACCACGCTATCTTTTCAACGCAGTTGACTCACTTGTGCAAGTAATGCGAAAGAACTACAGACTTTTGTAGCTGCGGAATCACGAATAACTTTTTGGATGCTTGCTGCAAGTGAGTATATAAACCTGGATTATGCTTCCCGACGCAGGTTGGCAGCGCGGCTGGACATCAAAACATCTTCAATCCGCCACCATGTTCTTTGCGATCAGCCGGACTGGGAATGAATGGGAGACGAGGGTATCATTTATAACCCAATGATAGTCCCATGATAAGTACTTACCACGCGTGGGGCTGTTGAGACGTTGAATTCCAAAGGACTTGATAATTTCCTGATGCCCGACCTCCAGCTTCCGGGGGAGGTAAGGCTTACTTTGGCAGATTAGTACTTGGGTGCTGGGGGTTTGAGTGAATAGCACCGTCATGCGCACTCCAACCAGTGTGTTTTCTCGGTGCGCGAATATTGTTCATACCCATTCGTAGACATATCGACGTTGATCCTGCCATTGGAGTCGTGGACCAGCGCTCACGTGCCGCTATGATGGTCGTAGTCACAAGCCACAGAAGGGATGAGCAGAGCCTCCGGATCCGGGTAAGCCCAATGCTCATGCCACGGAGAAAGCGCACACTTGGTCATTTCGCACGTTCGCGGCTCCAAGATGTAAGTGCTTGGCGCCGAGTGCCAATCCATCGATCTATCATCGATACTAGTATCATACGGGGCAGGACATTAACGACTCGTGTTGAAATATTTGTCGTGTAATATTCAAGGTGGAGAGCGATTGAATCCGTCTTTCCGAACGCCGAGTGACTGGGGGTATCATGAAGTGCCCCAGTTGGAAATTGGTAGGACACATCAGAAAATAGTTTTTATACGACTGTCATGCAACCATCGTGTTCGCTGCAGTTACTATCAAGTGCTGGTGACATAAATCTACTCGTTACTGGAACGTTTGTGATGGGCGAACTGCACACGTGGCAGTGTGTGGAATGACGAGTGTGGTCAAAGGCTCACCTCAAGCTTTCAAGGCTCAAGCCTTTGAATGTCGGAGCGTCGGTATTTAGCATTCCTGATCGGTCGGGACCGATGCACTGTTCACTGCGGCAGCGCGCCAACTGCACCAGTTCCTCGACTAAATGGTCTTCCTGTCCAAAGTCCCTCACTTGGCGTGAAATGTGCAGGTATTAGTATTATCATCCTGTGGTAGGAGCAAGAATCACTCGTCTATACGGAGCACTTGGTGCCATTGGTTGCCGCACCAACGGTGCACGGCTCAAGTACCACTAAGACTTCATCAACGGTGTTCAACTCAGAGTCACATGCACGTACGCAGGGAGGTGAGGTTGGTAATCTCGATCCGAATTACCCAATACATACTTGAAATCATTGTTGGAGAGAGACAATGCGGTGCGCAGTATGCGCTGTCTGTAAAAATAGTACCTGCGTTCATTCCACAGATAATCCCGGCTCACCGATGCATACGTGATGCGAGTCAAAGAGAAACGGTTCATCTTGTATCTCGTAGCTACTAGTAGTGGGTCTTTGAAAATCGCTCTTGGAAATACACAGAATCAACGTATACTTTCTCCAGGCCGCAAAACATGTCACAAGCTGTGCTCACACACCCTGAGAGTCACTGATCGATGTTGGATCACCGACGATCACAGCAGACGTCGTGGATGGCCTTCTGCCCTAGCAGCGTCGGCGCGTGGCCAGTAACCGCAAGTCCATGATGTCGAGACTCGAATTCGGTATCATGGATATTGGCATGAATATTCCTACGGCCGACTAGCTCAGTTGGTTAGAGCGTCGTGCTAATACTTGGTTCTAAGACTGTCGCTTACTATCATGTGGTGGTCCAGAGCTGAGGCACGCGAAGGTCTTGGGTTCGATCCCCACGTTGGCCATACCTTTTTGTTTTTATCCCTGTCCAGATAAGAACAGGAAGGCCCTGAGTCCGAGTGGCGCAGGTTTCCCCAAGTCGTCTTATGAGGTTTTCCAGCTATCGTGTGGCATCGAGACTATGAACTGGCCCATCGACCTCATGTACCGAGACACCCTTGATCTCATCAAACCAACCCATTGCATTGCACCACTTCGTGTCTATGAAGGTGAAGACTTCATTGAGCCTTCCAAAGTCAACAATACTATCCAAGGCGCTATCATCGAAGTCCAATTCACCATCCTACCTGTTGTACTACACTGCTAATAGTGGGAATTCGATGAGAGCCCAACCCGTATGGACAGCCTGACGTTTCAGCTATGGCCGGATCTTGATCGCCACTTACCAATTTGTGGAGGGACACCAATCGCTAGACCAGTAGCTGACCTAATAAGCAATATTAACGACATGGCAGTCCTCGTTCACGTTATTGAGCACCCTGCACCTGGCGCTGTATTGCTGCTTGCCCCGACGCACAGCTAGACAAAACTCACTGCAGCGGTAATACTGAGCGGCTCCGAGTCCAGGTTGTCCACCGCATGTAAGGTGTCCGATAAGAGTTCAAGGATGCAAAGTGCGGACTAACGCTAATTTTGGTAGCCGCTATCCGGATTTTCTTGGGTCGCCGATTAGGGCGTTCTTCGGCCGAAGCGATACAGTGAGTAAGCGATTGGGAAGACAAGACTCATTGGTTTTGCGTCCGGCTTCTTATGAAGCCTTCTCCGACTGGCCAAGATGTCACCTTGAGTCATGTTGACCCCTGTAATAAACCAGTAGTTATTACTGAGCCAGCCGAGCTAAGCGGCCCTTCCCACCCACAATTGGACGAGTGACGAAGATCAAACGGGCATAGCGCTTGCCCGCCACCGCTGGGCTAAAGAAAGTATTGCTAAAAGCCGGCAGAAGTATGGTAAGATAGTAAAGACGCTTACGATTCATTGCAGTACATCGTACCGATAACCACATTGATCGATGGTCAGCCCACTACTTATAAGAGACAACACCGGTGGGGGAATGCGACCCTCCTCTGTACTTCAACTGTCTCGCACCGTCCCATGGACAACCGTGACTCCCTATTTAAAGAAATCACTTCAGAACGACACGGAGAGGTCTCCCCGAGCACAACCTTGTATGGAAATCACTCGGCAGACACATCTGGCCCAGCGCAAGATATTCCAGAGCCAAATGGAAAACTACCACCAAACCGAGAAGACACCAGCGTGCTTGTGGTCGACTGGGACGGTCCAGAAGACCCCCAAAATCCGAAAAAGTGAGTTCGATGGCATGCGTTTGCACTTGTCAGTCCTCACGCGTTTCGTTCAAGCTGGAGCTTCAAGAAAAAGTGGGTCGCGACTGCCATCGTTTCGGCCTTTACCTTCATCAGTCCCGTGTCCTCTTCCATGATCGCTCCCGCTACCAATCAACTGGCTGCCCAGTTTAACATTCACAGCAGCGCAATCATCGCGCTTACCACCTCGATCTTTGTGCTTGCCTATGGCGAGTCAAGTTTCATTCAACGTTTTGATTTTGTGTCTGACCTGAAATGGACAGCCATTGGTCCATTGTTTCTCGGTCCTTTGAGCGAAATTTATGGACGGTCCCGAGTGCTCCAACTGGCAAACCTATGGTACCTCGGTCCGTAGCTGCCCCCTCGATCGTCTGTTCCTGGCTGACTATCATCTAGCATGGAATCTTGGATGTGGCTTTGCACAGAATGAATCACAATTGCTTGCCTTCCGCTTTCTAGCCGGACTGGGAGGTAGTGCTCCTCTCGTGGTACGCAACGTAGTTTGAATGTCACTGTACGCAATTAACGTCGTGACTTCAGGTCGGTGGGGGCGTTCTGAGCGATTGTTGGCATGCGGAGCAACGTGGTAAAGCAGCCGCTCTGTATTCCCTAGCACCACTACTTGGTCCTGTAGTTGCTCCCACTACGGGGGCTTGGTAAATATCCGCTTTTCTTCAATCACACTGGCGGTCTGATTCTCTGTGTAGGATTGCAGAGCGTTCAACATGGAGATGGGTGGTATGTTTACTCTTTTGGAGGCTTTCTTTGGTTGGTGAATCTGCCACGTCTCCAGTTTTGGTCGACGAGCATCGTAGATGCGGCTATCCAGGTATTGGGCTTGTTCTACCTTCAAGAAAGTCAGTTCAAGGTGTTGGTGTTCTAGTCTGCATTGTTTATGACATATTCCTTAGCTTTCCCCCCTTTACTCTTGGAGAGGAAGGCAGAGAAGATCAGGAAATCGATGGACGTGGAGAAAGTCCCTCACAGAGAAGTACGAACAATATTTGATGGGAAACAAGATCGCTCGTGAGTATGATAATTCGATACTATCCCGATTCCCAATTCCCGACTGACGACTTTCAGCTGGCAAGCGTTCATGACTAAATCGCTGGTACGGCCATTTGCGCTCTTCGTTCAAGAACCCATCATCCAGTTGCTTGGTGCATACATGGCATACCTTTATGGACTGATGTACCGTGAGTGGTCAATCAGTGCCCGATCTTTAGCATCTCCTGATCCACTGTAGTCTTTTTGACGACTATGCCCTCTATCTTCGAGGGAATTTACCAACAATCTGTTGGTATAGCTGGCTTACACTACATCGCTCTTGGAGTTGGCCTGTCAGGGGCCTCGCAATTAAATGCGAGAACGATGGACAAGGTCTATGTATATTTCAAAAATAAAAATGGGGGTGTCGGAAAACCCGAATTTAGATTACGTTCGTGGCCCTTTTCTGACCTTGCTGGTTTAGCACATGCTCATGCCTTCGGTGACAGCTGCCATGTTTGTCGGTACGTTGGTGCTTCCTATAGGGTTGCTTATTGCGGGATGGACCGCTCAGGCGCACACACACTGGATAGCGCCGGATATTGTAAGTGCTCATAGTTCTCACATAAGTGACTCGACTCAAGTTTGGCACAAAACGGAAATAGGGTATCGCGCTGGTCGGTGCGGGTATCATCATCAATTTTCAGTGTACTCAGACGTATGTCATCGATGCTTTCACCCTCTACGCTGCGTCCGGTGTGTTATTATGTCACGCAATACATGGGCATCCTGTTGCTTACCTAAGTACAGCGTTGGCGGCGGTATCTTTTCTGCGTTCATTGGCAGGCTGCGTATTTCCTCTGTTCGCCCCTGCGATGTATTCTGCGCTGGGATTCGGCAAAGGGGACACGGTACTTGCCGTGATAGCTATCGTCATTGGTTGTCCTGCGTAAGTTTATGATCGTTTTTTTTTCCTTTTCCTTTTTCCTTCCCCCTTTCCTTTTCCTGGATGCATGTCCTCGACTGACTCTCCCGTGTTTTAGACCCTGGATTTTCTGGCATTTTGGTGAAAGAATACGGAATGCAAGTCGTCACGCTCGGTGATGAGGCGCGCGTGCGCTTTTTGTTTGTCCCGACGACACTACATACCTTTTTAATTTTAATCCGGTATTCTGGAAAGCAGTGCTTTCGCCCTTATCCAGCCTGTTTGTTAATAGTCTCTAGATATTTATCGTTATCGTACGAGTGTTGCCTTCTTATTCCCAGAGCTCGTCGAACGATGGAGTTCCGGAGACCGCTCGCTACAAGTTGTAGAACTGTAATAAGCGAAACCCGAGCGACAGCGGTCTAACGTTTTGGCTGTCACAAACAATTCAAAGGGGCGTACATATGCAGATACAATCGTCCTATATATAATCCTGTCGATACCAGGTCATTAAAAGATATGTTGTTGCGTGCTCCACCGTAGTATTGATCGAGTTGCAAGCGGGAAAGGAACGGAAGATAATTCCTCCATAATGTAACCGGTCAGCGAACCGAAAGGCGACCTACTCAAGTGCCTCGCTCCCCCCCCGCCCCCCCTTACGAACAACGCGCACAGTCCTGCGCCACCCTAGACAGACCCCGGATGTCCACTCTAGAGCCCTCTCAACACTCTCAGTACCTCCTGCGTTTCCGGTTTATTCAGCTCCTTGCTCCATCTAGACGTTCTTTTTTCCTTCTTGGTCAAGCGTGGACGAGATATCGATACCAGGGACATGAGCGATGTTCGCTTGCTCTCTCTCCTGTTATCCCTCGCGTTCGTGCTGGTCGTCGTCGTCGTCGTCGTCGTTGGCGACGTAGGCGTGACAGGTAATGAGAACCGGATCACGTCCGCTCGCACAGGCTGCGGACTTGAAAGCGATGCAGGACGGACCCTTCCTGATCCGAGACGCACCGCACCGTCCGGATCAGCGGAGGCGACCGGGACGGAAGCAAATTCGGGTGTTTCAGGGTCAAAGGATTGTTCCGGCTGGACTGCGGCTGTCGTCTCCGTCTCCGCCTCCGCCTGCATCTGCGTCTCCACGTCTGGCACGAGCGTGGAGCACGTGGAGAGTGGGGATTCTGGAGGTTCTTCTGAGATCGTGTGTGTGGTGGGTAGTTGGAAGGAGACGCGGCGCGTGTTGGGCCGTGTTGGCGCTGGCGGCTCGAGCTGCGACACGCCGGCTATGTGCGGCTGTGATCCGACTGCACGTGGGAGAGCGGGTGCCGTCGGAGGTGGGGGGGTTGGCTGTGTGGGGTCTCGTCCGATGATGAGGATGGGGGTGAGTGCGTCTGGGACGGGGAACGTGCCGGAGGATGTGGCGATTGGCGACTGGGCGATAGGACTCAGAAGGGTGGGGACGAAGATGGAGAGGGGTCGCGTGGTGGATGGGGTATCGGTGGAGGGAATATGGATCGGTTCGAGCGGCGACGGGACGGAACGACGCGCGTCGGACGAAGATGATTCAGAAGTGGACCGTCGAGCGTTTTCACTGGGTCCCTGACGACTTCGAAGGCGGAATATGCGGGAGAGAGAGAAAGAGAGTCGTTTGAACATCGTGATGATGGTGCGCTTGTCTGAAAGGGTTACCTGCACCCGATGGAAGAGGGGCTCGCTGGGGATGTCGAGGAGGGCAAGGTCGGACGATGAAGCACAGTGGCGATTCCTTAAGAAGAGGGTCTCACTTGAGAGCTGTACTATAACAATGGACGTTGCAACAAGCGCCGGCAGAACGATCACCGGATGATGATGGGTGCCGTGGTAATGCGCAGCTATCATGGACCGCCTCAGTGATTTCAAGTACATAATATAAATTTTACAGATTTATGGTGGTTTAGACATTCAGAGCATCATTGGAGTGAAAGCAGACTTTGATGTCGAATCGAACAAACATTTCGCGTTTTGTCCATGTCAGTTCCAATAGGAAACCAAACACTTGAGAGTGAAAAGGTTTCCGAACAGAAGAGTACAACGGGGACGACCGAACCACCAAGCGATGCAACCTTACAATTGAATGTAATGGCCTGCATCAGTAAAACAGTTGCTGGTTTCCGATGCTACCGAGTGTAGCCGAGTGCTACAGACAGCTAACCGGTGGTTCCGACCAATAACCGTTTCACTGATGTGGAAATAAATTCCGAGCAGGCTTATGCAAATGATACCGATGACAGAGAAGGAGGAAACCGAGCGTGGGCTGGAGGTACCGGTATCCTCCGACGCGAGAACCATCACTACAGTCCACGAGTGTCGTGGTATGGACTCATATTAAGCGGGATGCGCCGGAGGGGATTCCAGACAAGTCCGAGTCAACTTCTATCTTCCATGTCAACAATTGGTGTTCTTCATCCGTTCTTCTACAATCTCTGCCACTGCTTTGCGCCGGTTCTATTGACCACTCCGTCAGCATGGCATGTCTTCCATCCCAGGAGAGACTTGAAGCTTGAACCTCGCCAGACCTCCACGACCGCCAAGTATCACCCAAATTCCTTCAAGAGCATCGAGATTCCCCAACTCGTCAGCACCTCGTAGACGATATCATCGCACTCTATAGTTGTCAGCCCACCATCGAACGTATCAAACACTATCCTCTGACTGCATCCGGGATGATCGATGACCGGTTGACCAGTCACGACGACAGTCCGAAATCCGAGGATGTACGATGTCCCTGCTCGTTCTTGAACCGAGTGAGGTCCCGATCGTCCCCGACAACTTCGTACCTTTCATTCGTCCCAGAGCTTGGGAAGAACGAACCATGGGGCTGCCATCTCGTATCGATTATTTGCGCAGAAAAACCGAGGCCAGAGGTATTCAGGTCTTGGACGTACAGATGGATCCCAGTACAGGCGATCGTCAACACCTTGTGTCTCTTTGGCTCTCGACCCAGGGACCGTCGATTCGGATTTCATCCAGATTAAGGACCACAAGGATCAAGTCAACGACAAGGAGTACTCTCACGAAGGCGAAGGAGTCAGGTTCAGCTTCCAGGAGTGGCCGCCAAGTATCTGAGTAGTCCAGATGTAAGTAGAAGCTTTTCTGGAATCAGCATGCTGCAACAGAGGAGATCAATAAGTATGGGACGTAGAGATTTGGAGTGACAAGGTTCGTACTGGAATGTCGGCTTGTCGACAACTTTTCGTGGGAACTTGACCAATGTTCGACTCGGGTTTCAACCATTCTCCCTGGCAACTTTGTGAACACCATTAACAGTGACACGACAACGCTAGCTGTCAGCAAATTCCATCAGGTTGTTTCCAAGTACAAAATACTGCCTGCCTTCCAAAATGCTTCTGGAAATAAAAGCCTTCAAATTGGGTTTCGCTGAACAAAGCAACTGGTCACCCTGACACATCGGCGCTTTGTGCTTTGATCGAGCCACTCCTCCACATACTTATATCAATCCTGAGCGGATATGTAGTCCACTCCGCGTATACTCGTTCTTGATTCCACACCATGTCGTCTCTCGCTAGTACAGCCAACCAGTCGGCGAGCAGACCACAACACCGAAATCGCCACAGTTCCAACTCGAATACGTCATTGTCATCGAGCGTTCGCGAGCACGGTGCTGGCTCGGAATTCAGCTTTACCTCAGGCCGGAATGACGCGCCGACATGGCCTGCCACCAGATCTACCTCCCGTCAGCCTTCCGAAGCCTCTGAAACGACGATGCTAGGCGGGTTTTATGATGGTGGCAAGTTTGATGACACGTCCTATGTCACTCTCCAGGACGAGTTTCCGTGGCACGAAGTCGGTGTCAACAAGTATACGCACAGGATTCCGGCTACGATCGTCCCCGCGTTGTTGCAATCAGTCACCGACGTTTCTCCCTCTCGATCTTCATTGGGTGGGGAAGAAGACGAGTTTCGCGAGGTGGACGAAGACTCGAGTGTTTCAGGAGATGTCGTGCCACGATATTCTGTGGCGCAAAAAGGAAAGTGGAAAGCTCGCAAGGACGATCATGTCAGTCGCCGGCTTAGATCTCCGAGCCTCCAGTTCCATTTTGACAGCGTTTCCAACGTGAGTCTGTTCATGTCCTTGGTTGATGGGGCTGGTTCGAACTCACATCGCTGTAGTCTGTTGAGGACTGGGTCATCCATAACAGACCAATTCTGCAAGATTACGCTGACCGCCAGACGTCGTTGCCCCTGAGGCGCAGGCTTGAGGTTTCAGTAAGTGTACCATGAACCTCCTATACACATCTCGTCTGATGTGTGTTAGATAAATGAACCGTCCCGGTTTATTCTGGGTGCAATCCAGCTGCTCGTCAATCGCGACCAGAGAGGCTGTACTGAGCGTTCTCGGCAGCTCGGTCCCCAGCTTATAGAAAACTTTGTGGATATCGACCGCTGGGCGAAAGAGTATTTTCGATCCCAACATGGTACACAAGCCGTGGACAGTGACGTTTCGACCGTAAGTTTGACAATGTCATTCATTGCTATTAGTCACTGAATCCTCACCTCTTCCTACCCAGCTATTGACGATAGTGATGAACAATTTCTACGAAGGTCAAGTCCAGCTGATTGACCGGTTAGTCGAGTTTGCTCTCGAGAACATGCGCATTTGTGGCAGAAGCAGTCTGGGTGTTGAGGATTTCGCGTTCGGTTTTGGTTAGTCCTCGGATGTGATCTCTGGAAAGGTCGATTTCGACCAAGATTTGTTAGACTTCAAGATGAGCCAGGATCTACCTTTTTATGTTGAGACGAGTTCACAGATCAGAGAACGTGGGCGGCCAGCTTTCATACTTGCACTGTAGACTGACACGTCCTTGAAGCCCTTCCGATCCGTGCTGTAGAGGTGCGATCCACCTTGCAACCAGTGAAAACAAGCTCTGGCCGTCAAGTGAAGCCTTCGAAGCGCGCACAAGCGGCTTCTGAGCAAGCCCAGACAAATGCAAGTAGGAAACGAAACAAGGGCAAAAATACCTCGCAGGTAAAGGAAAAACGAGCTGCGAACGGCTCTGTCCCGACTGCGCGTCAAAAGAAGGGTCCCACACAACCCTCTTCTGACCGTACGGCTGAAACGCCCCTGCCGTCGCAGGCTGAGCCTCGTGTGACGGCGCTTGCTCCGCCGAAAACGACCTCCGAGCTCACAAAGCATCGTCCCACACAGTCATCAAATCTCGGACTACCCCCGATCTTACCTGGTTCGTCGTCAACAGCCAGAAATACGCGCGTACAATCGGATGGCAGTTGCAAGTCAAAGCCCAGTGCCGCTGCCTTGACAGATAGTCTGAGAGCCACTGGCTCCTCGGGATCAAACATCACCGTCCGCTCACCGCCTCGCCTGAAGATCATAATCCCTAGGTTGAGTTTGCCAGGTTCGACGGTGCCCGCGACGAGCGAATCAGGACCGAGTGACACAAATAGTTCGGCGAACGCCCCAGGGAGTACGGATAGGGGGCGTGGTGCTTTACGTTCCGGAAGCACCCGACCTCGAGGTTCTCGCCATGGCCGTGGTCGTGGACGCGGACGTGGGAACAGGTCATTGACAGTGAGGGCGGAGATTCCCGGAGCTATGCTCGGCAGCACTGGGTTAGTAACACATGGAGCGGGCGCAGGCGATACAAGGGCATCTGTCGTCAACCCGCCTGTGGCGCACCCAACCCTGGTCGATGCTCTGAGGAGTGCCGTAGACACGACCTCTGGGGCACGGCCATATGGCGCTGATAATAGTAATGTTCCTTGCGACGACCGTCCCTCTTCGTCACAGGGCACGCATACAGGAAAGTGCCTTGCGCCGCTGAACGACCCCGGTCACCGACAGGAAAAGAAACGCAAACTGGACGACTGCGAAGATTAGGAGAGGGCTGTCTATCCCAAGTTTAGGGCTCGGTGATTCCCCGCCTCCCATTTGTTTGCATCTCGGGGAGTGATCCGAGTAAAATTGTTATCTCGAAGGACCACGTCGGTCTACTATGTTGTTCGCAATTTTAGGTGACCGTGTCCATAGAGCGCTGAAAACATGTACATATTCATAGTTTTGGTCGCGGTCGAATCACGTTGAATGGAATTGTAGTGGAATTAGCCTCGTTGGGTCCAATCGCAGACGTACTATAATGTCATGGCGGCGCACACGCCGGTCTCCATGTCATCGTTACCGCGATGTTTTTGGTAGGAGATTTTCCACCCAGATTCGACGCTGCCTTTCTCTTTCCTTTATTAACATGTGATTTGGAATTCTTTTGAGTGCCGCCGACAGTTGATACGGAAGGCCGCCGCTGGCCCGAACCAGTGATTCGCCGCACCAACTCGGCTTGCAAATATGGGTCGTACTTCATCTTCTTAAGGATCATCTGGTCGACCCTGCTGCCGTTGGTTTCCTTGCCAGTCTTGTCGTTCTTGATGGACCGAATACGAAGCTGAATTCGGTGCGTGATTGTATCCGAGTCGGGATCGAAACGTACATATAGCTTCATACGGACGTTGACCTCAACAATGTCACCGTCATTCGGCTTTACGGTGGTACTCTAGCATGGATGAACGTGCTGAGACGACCATGTACGTACGTCAGGGGAAAGGATTTTCACATCCTGTAATTCTTGCTCGTAGGTAGCAAGAGGGTCGACGAGATCTGTGATATACGTGTGCCGGCTGTTGGTACCGACCACGGTCCTGTTACCTGCTGGTCAGAGTTCGTTGCTTCGTTCGAAGAGCTAAACAGTTCACCCGTCCTTGTTGTTTTGTTGTTGTTGTTGTTTTTTCAGTGGAGGATGCACCGCTCTGCCTTCTGATAGCAGCGACTTCTCGTGGTTTACCTGTGTCACATGAAAATCAATCATCGTGACATGTGCTGGAAATGGATCGGGTGCGCTCGGACTAACAAGGATTTTTGATTCTAGTCGACTACGTGGTCTGCGGTATAATGATACATGGAATAGAGAGACCGACCTCCGATGTTATTACGCTGTATCTTGGGATAGAATGTCCTTGAACAGTGCCTCGGTAGTACTGACCATGAGTACCCAGCTGTTGTCCATTTCGCGCCAACAATGTTTTACGCCAGGCCTTTTATTGGGTGGAATTCCTAAAACACAAACTGTTTCAGCGTGGTATGGATCACATGAGCAGAAACGTATGAGCATTTTGCAACTCCTCAACTTCCCCGCACAGAGACATGATGGTCTCAAAAGCATAGCGAGAACAGTCGGTAGCTCGAGTTGCTGAAACATTACATCTGTGGTTTCCATGTTTGAAACATGGACCAATATGTGAGCAAACTGGCCCGAACACTCGAGGACCGCCAGGAATTTCAGAGTCAGAATTTCACCAGAAGTGGCCACCCAGTACCCAGCTGAATCGCGAGTCTGGGGGCACATTGGGCACGGGTTGTTGTTTACAGCCACCTTCGTCGCCACGGCGGATGCAGCATCTGCAGAGGTTGCGCACGTAAAGAGGGCTCTCCACGGCGGAGTGGAGATATACGAATCGTCTTCGTCAGCGGCAAAGCGACCAGCATCACCAGCTTCACACTCAACGCCGAGGTCACTGGAAGCACGATCATCCGGGCCGTCGCCACTAGCATAACCATTCTCACCATCGGAGTTGTGATACAGAAACCAGGCAAACCTAACCTTTACAGTTTATAGTCAATTATATAACGATTATCCCACGAATATCTGCAACGCTCGTTTGCAGGTGCCTGGCCATTTGCTGCGGACAAAACCCTCCTCCACCATTATCGTGGGAAAAGGGGATCCATGACAAATATTCATGACGGGTGCGAAGATAAATATTCTCACGTAGACCGAGACTCGATCGCCGGATCGTTGGGATCGATTGTCAGCGTCAGCCCGTTACAAAGAGCACATAATATTCAATCCGAGGAACAACTCGAAAAGAAAGAAAGATAGTGTGACATAATAGATTTAGCTCGTCGACAAGTACATTGGGATCTTTTGTATCAACAATCAGGATATCTATGATAGGAGCATTCCCATCTCTCACTCGAAGGCCGTCCCTCCAGACCAACAGGTGGTCTTCTGTCGCCAACCGCCTTCCTCTTACCCTACCAGGCTACAACGAGCTTTCTTGCGTGCACGAGTGGAACGTTCATACTCTTCAGCATCAACCGGTATACGCGCGAACCATTGGCATCGTTGCCCATGGATCTCGTGTTGGGCGCAGCGTTCCACCCGTAACGAGCATATGCACATGTCATGTATGTAACTGGTATAAATCGAAAGGTGCCGGTGAATATCGAATATCGACGCGAACGATATAAGAACGACGTTCGATTTCGTCTCGTATTCGCCAGCCTGGATGAGCATACCTTGGCGGTCACGAACTCGGATCGAATGAGACGACTTTTTGCATCGTGCAGGTCAGGGTGTGCGCATGACGAGCTTGAGCTTGAGCTTCAAGGACTGTACAGATTATCTAATATTTTCGCGCGCCATCGGTCCACTAACTAACGTGAGAGAGTCGGGAGATTCGGGGGTTCTCCCCCATGATACCTTTTTTTTTTCCAATTCGAATGTCGCTTGAGCGCATGGCCATTTACACGCACAGGTGACCTGTGACCTGTGACCGGTGACCGGTGACCGGTGATGGATGTCGATGATGAACGTGAACGCTTTGGGGATGAGAGAACGTACTTTTGTGCCATGCAAGTCGAGGTCGGCCGCCAGCGCTTGCTACGCGCTTACTACATACAGACTACATTTACGTACGTAAACCTTTCATGTACCTCGAACGTTCCCTTTTTTTCCAGATATGATCATCTGACAGCTTTTTTGCTTCCCCATCCGTGGTATGTACGTCAAACCATCAACGCATGCAGGGGCTGTACAAAGCGTGCTGCGGTTATGTCGCCCATGCCCAACAAAAAAAGGTACGATCGATTGGGGTATTGACGTCGAGCGGTAATGCTTGGATAGATGGGAGACGGAGATCCGAGAAGCTGTATATCGAGCAGGCACCTAATTTCTGGGGCATGCAATGCAGTAACTTACGTCCGGGGGCCCACCCTTCTTGTGCTTGTCTAGTTCTGGTTCTGGTTCTACTACATGCTTTGGTTCCGATCACGCCGCACCGGGTACCTAGCTATGCGCCCAGCATCGAAAAGCTTTACCAAAGAGCGTCTCCCCGGGCCGCATGACCTAAGAGAAGGTACTTGGAAGCAACGAAACAAAAAATCCTATAATTCGCGTGTAACGAGCTGGATGGTAAGATAAAGGGATGGCACATGGTTAGTTCCATCCGGTCGCCCATCTCACGAAGATCCTGGTACCCCGAAGTTTATTTGGGAGAAAGGGGGGAGGAGGTATAGTTATAATTAGGGGGTGAAAAGAAAAAAGAAAAAGAAGGGAGCCCTCCACATACAAGCGGTCACGTGCGTACGTACCTGAGGTGGAGTACTACTAGTCGGCGACTGGTCGTTACCAGGTTCTGAGCAGCCAAGTCGACTCGTTGATTACAGCGCATCCTTGGGGTGTGGTGTGTTCGATCCGATATCACATTTCACTTGGGGGGCGGGGGCCCGATGTTCGACTTAAAATGGCGGGGCCAGGGTACTGGAGACGAATTGGCGTTAGAATGAAATGAAGGACATGTGAGAGGTCAGATAGACTTCATGCTTGGATTAACAACTTGACACACACGGTCGAAGGCCCCGATAAAGTAAACAACTCACATCGATAATGCATGGGAAGAAGGGCGATGGGAAAAGAAGACTCGCCAAGGCCACACTCACCGTCGGGTCCGTCGCGTGAGCCTGGTGAGGCTAAAGTACGAGTACTTGCCGGTGCTGCGCAAATGTCGTCGTGTTGAAGGGACAACGAGGTCTTTTTCCGTCGTTCCCTTCCTCTCTCCCTTTTTATTTTATTCTCTTGCTGACTCTGGGGTCGGGTCTTGGCCCAGAGCTTGTGTGGGAGAAAGATACGGTGAACTTCTGGAAGCAGGACGACGTGCATCGTGCATACACATAATTGGACAGATTGAACTTTCTGTAAATCTGGCTTGGTGTGAACAAATTCAAGGGTGCTGTGGAGCTCTTGTGGGCTTGCATTGAATGAGTAGCAACGTGCGACTCGTGAGTGTGGGATTCCTAGGGAAGTATTCACAGCGTGATGAGTGGCCGGGAGAGCGAAACTCACGGGACATGGGTGCAATGTATGTTTAGGGGTGCACACATATATAACGACCCTCCACATGCATGCCAGCGGCAGCGATAAACGTACGTACAGTGAGTGGGAACTACCTAGCGAATACCGAGAGCAGACTACATAAAACCGAGAACAGCGCAAACTACTACATACGATATGACCGCTGCAGCACGTAACAGAAACGGCCCTACACTTTGAACACACATACATCACAACACGAATTCCGAGAGAGAGGGAGAGAAAACAAAGATCGTCGCACATACATTGACATGAATATCAAATCGCTCTCCCGAATGATGCGGTCCAGTCTACATTCTTGGACATCTCATCCACCAAGTATTTGGCTGCCTCTGCATTCAGCCCGCAAGCCTGGAGGCGGGTTTGCCAATACGGTGGCTCATACCCAGAGTGAAACCCGATGCACTTGGAGACCTCGAGCCGAACCTCCAGGGAGCCCCCGCACACACTGACGGCTCTATCGAGCGCTTCGCCGATTGTCTGCGTGTCAGGAGCAGAATATATATCAAATTGATCAACGTATGGAGGAGGAGCGCCAATACCAGTCGGGCTAGCGTGATCTTCATGGAACTCGTATACCGGGCTATCTTGACGGACGATGTCATTCGATGAAAGAAGCCCTCCATTCGGTTCCTGCCAATGATGCCGTAACGAGTTTCCGTTGATTGCGTCGGTGTGTCCTGACTCAACCGAACCTGGAACGGGGCTAGGGATGGGTTGAATCGGAAGTGGACGTGAAGGGGTGGATGGAGACATGAAATCGCATCGGACAGGTGTGGGAGGCTGCTCAGCATGTAGACCTTTCCTGGATATGCCATTACTCGAGCCTACATCTTGTTCATCAAAGGGGATGGGTGGCAAGGGTACATCCGGAGGACTGGTTCTTGGTGGCGTTGCTCGGCGGCGACTCGGTGACATGGATCCTGTTGACCGAACCATAGGATGATGTCCAGAATGGAAATCTGACTCCTCTGAAGAAGTCCGCGGTGAATTAGGGAAGCTTCGCCGCGGTCGAGAACGAGGGATTTCTATCGGCGATGGAGGAATTGGGGTAACGAGGCCATGGGACAAGCCACTACCGGAATTTTGGTCACGAGGGAAAGACGGTGATGATGAAGTCGCGGAAGCACTAATCGGGGGTGGAGATGCCTGGCCGGCGAATTGAGCGGACGGTTTTATGTGCTGAGACATTGAATGATATCTGAGATGAAGTCCTGAGTCTTCCAGGGAAGACGTGAGGGGTGAACTCAGGGGTGGTTGTGATATCCTGTTGCGAGGGATTTGGATTCGTGGAGTACGAGACTGCGGACCGTGTGGGACACCTCGAGGAAGTGATGACCGTCGATTTATGTTGGGTTTCACAGAAAGGAAATCCGGCATTTGTGTGGAGTCCTGCGAAAGGCGCAAAAGAGAGATTGACGGACTGGTTTGCTGTATCGGGGTCACGGGAAGCTCGACTGATGGAGGAGAAGGCCAGTTGTGTCCTGCACTGTCGGGTGAAGCTGCGGATCTGGGCGCCTGTCTCTGTGACTGTCTCTTGATAAAAGTAGGGAGTGGGAGGTCGGGAGCTCTAGGTAGAAACGTCTCTGCTCTTGCATCGCGAAAAGCGCTATGGAGGGAGATGTCCTTGATGAACTTGGGGGACGTCAGCTGTCATCTTGGTTCAAGGTTTAAAATATGGACGGGCCTTTGATTCGATATCTCGTAATTTGACCAAGATGTGCTCTGTGGTACGGCCTTTGTCTTGTTTGTGTTTAATCCATGTCACGAGGGCCCGTCTGGCCCTGTCAGTGTCTCTCCCGCAATTTGCTAGGACGGCGATGACCTATCTTTGGCATTAATATAACAATAAAGAGTCGAAGCCATGGACCAGAACCTCGACACGAGTACCACCATTGAAACTGACAGAATCATTAAACATCGCGGGCGCAATGGAGCAGCCAGAAGAGCGAGAGGGATAATATGGGGGTAAGGAGAAGCGGTGAGACGCGAAGTATGCTAATCTGGTGCCAGTTATTATATGGACATATGTTTGGAAAGGGAAAACGTCGAGATCCAGTAGAATTCAGGTACATTAGTTAACCTTAACAGCACCATGGCAGCTGTACAAAGTTGAGTTATCTCACCGTCCAATCAAAAGATGCTCGAACCAACGTTCGTCCAATGTCGGACCCCAGACAGCCTGATTGTTATGGGTAAACCGCCTGAGTCACTGATTTTAATTGATAACTTAGCCGGTCGCTCCGCTCCTGAGAAAGGCAAAAACGACGAACCAGTCGGGAGAGAAGCCGATATAATGACCTCCTGTTATGCCAGCGAGCCTGAGACTGACGCGTGACTTGGAGCACAAACAAGATCGTGTACTTCGCGATAACGCTTAGCCAAATCATACATGTCAGACGTTCTTGCCAGCAATGCTAACTCCCTTTGAGTCTGAATCTTGTCTAGTTAACCCACTGAGTCTCCATCTCTGTTTTCTTTTTATCCACTTCGCCGACGAGCCAGGCCAACTCCCGCACCCGTGCAGCAAAGCGAAAGACAAGGAGAACCGCCGACGTTCCGCAAAGCAATCCTATGGCAGGAAGTGATATCGGGTCTCACAACGACCTTGATGAAATCTGTAATGACGTATATATATACTACCACGAGAGTCACTACTTAATATAATGGGACAGTGGTTTCAGCCCCCGGATCCGAGTGTCGAGAGGAGGGGCACCCCCAAGACAACAAAAAAAGGGATCTCATCGACGTAGCGGTTGAACCATAACGAGCGATTCCACAGGCGTGGAATAAGCGACGGCTCAGCAGTCCACCGGCCCGCGAGTCCGCGTATAATTCATCCGAGTTAGAAGACAGGAGTACTACTGAACCCAGGACGAAGGTGAATGATCGCGCTGAGCCGTGTGGGTACAGTAACGATTTTGTGGGCAAGTCTGACGCGTCGTAAGAAGACCAATGTCCAGCAGCCTATGTGAAGGCAGACAGCGTCGAGGGGGGAAATAGGGGTTTCGTGCTGTTGCACTACTTGACTGGCAAGGCCCCACGGGCTCCACACTCATGAGGTCCCTCCTGGAACTGTAAAAAACAATAGTTGCTTCCTAGTTGACTTCAGCAGCGGAAATTCAACGAATGCCTGCAAAGGGGACATAATATGTGCCAGAGAGTTGCACGAACTCGGAAGATTATCAGGCAATGTAACCACGTT
Organism: Butyriboletus loyo; assembly: GCA_038093515.1. NCBI lineage: Eukaryota > Fungi > Basidiomycota > Agaricomycetes > Boletales > Boletaceae > Butyriboletus > Butyriboletus loyo. The sequence continues at coordinate 26,926 of JBBPSI010000197.1, forward strand.
ATCGAGGGGTTTCCAATATTAGATGCAGTCAGCTTTCTGGAAGGATAGGATGAGTCCTGAGAAATCCTTGCTTAGCAAGGTGATTGCGCCTGGAGATGTAATTAAAACCACTCGTTCCATAGATGGCAAAAAGGGAAATGGTCCCGGGGACGACAGTCAGCCGCATTCGAGTGCCGTGCCATGTTGTGGAGAACCGCTTGAGTAAACAGCCGGACTACCTCGCGAACACGTGTCCAGACTCCAGGGCGATCTCTGCGGGGAAACGGATGGCCGCCTCTCTGTGAGTAGTTTCAACGTTCGGGTAGGTCCGATGTGCCAACATGCTGAGAGATCGATGGATCTGGCCAACAGCACGGAACGTGTTGACCAGCTACAGTCGAACTCGTGTGAGCTCAGCATAGAGACTTTCAGGACGGATGAGCTTCATGATAGCCGACGCCGGACGCCGGACTGGGCATGAGCTGGAGATAATACCTCCGATGCCACGTGTGTATCGTCGCGACCGATTTACTGTCTATCGGGTGAGCGATACTCAGCATGTTGTGTGTAATGACAACAGGAGGGGGAGCGAGAACCGAGATACTAATAGAGACTTGCTTCCTCGAAAACCGTGCGTTCCACGCAGCGGATTGCTATGTGAAACAGTAGGCGCACCTCGGGTTTGGCACCGAGGCACAACGGCAACGTGCGCATCAGCTTACCACGGCTGGTCCGTTGGCTCCTCCAGCCGAAGAGACCCTAACGACAGAGGGCGATGAAGTAGACAAGGGCTTTAAGTGTCTGTATCTTACATGGGACGGAGATCTGGAGCTTCGTCCTCCTGTTACTACAAGAGCGCTTTGACTTAACTAGATGGTACAGTTCCTTTAAGGACCGATGGAGGTGGAAATCCCGCCTGGGCTTTCGGAAAACGACGACGAACACGGAACTACCTCGAAATGTCGACCATCGGACGGGAAAAGTATCTAAGAAGGCCGTCTGGTAAATTAGTCGGTGGGAACGGGAGATCGTAACCGAAATAAATGGAGGCCAAATCATCTCCGTCCGCAACATGTCAGCGGTAAGTATTTCGATTTCATTGACCTACGACCTAATTCTCGGAACACCATTCTTGTTCCAGCACAATTGGGTGTTGGTCGGGTCGAATGACTTGGCAAGAGTGGGGCCCGTGGAGTGGATATACTTGAGGGAGAGATCGACAAGTACTGTGAGGCAGTAGCTATATAAGTTAGCAAAGGCTCTGTGTACTAAAGTAATTGAAACTAGTAACTTCGGATTCACCTTGGTCATTGTATGCCATCAACCACCAAATTTCCTTGATCACTAAAGTGTATTCGTGGAGATCGTTTGTGATTTATCAGGCCAGGGCCTCACGAGTGGATAAACAGCACAAGGAGAAACATAAGCATCTAGTTGTCTGAGGGCAAGTCACGGTTTAAAGATATGATGATTGATATAGTATAGAGCAAGAATAGTGTCAGGACTCAACATCTCCTTTTTTATCATCGGCCCCAGCTTGATTCAATCTAGTACCCTTCAACCATTTGCAGTAAACGCAATGTCATTGTATGTAGGCTGCATCAAGTCTACAGAGCGATGTCGACTTCAAGACAACTATTGTTACAGCGAGTTATGTAATTAAGCTTCAGAAGCGACGCTTATCCGGAGCCGATGGAAGTAAAGGAAGAAATGGGTCTTCCATCATTATTAGATCGTGACTTCTGTCAAGTGGATCATGTACCCGAGTCTGCCAGCCAGTGGCGTCGTTGTCAGTGAGCGATGTTGGCAAGACGAAAACGGCTGAGTGTCTCGGACCCAAGTTAAAAGTTTGCTGCGATGATCTACTTACGAATGTCACATATGTGGCGTTTTCTCGAATCTCGAACGTGACAAAATGCTAGTCAGTGATTTCAAAACCGACAACCCTGACCTCGCTTGTCGCTTCTGAACCCCCATTGTCACCTTCGCTCTCTAGGTGAAACCTCCCTCTTTCTAACACCCTCCATGACCAGGACTCGGAAGCTCACCCTTTCCGTGAAGGAGTTCAGCCATCTGGTCAGCGAGTCCCTCGACATTGTTAACGCCACCCCCGCCTCACAGTCACTTCAACATACCGCTGTCTTTTCTGAAATTCCCCAAAAATCGCACCCCCGGGCTTCTTCTTTCCAGCGCATCTTTTCTCGTCCCACGCCTGGACAACTCGACGATTCTCCAGAACGAACCCCCGAGGACCGCTCCGAAACAACGCGTAAGATGATTGCATGGCCATTCTCCCGCTCCCCCCGAAAAAATCGTCCCGCTGGGGATGAGGACAATGCCACTGTACGCACTATCCCCTTGCTCAGGTTTTGCTTGTTTGTCCACTTGACCCTAGCAGGTCAAGGACCCCGATATCTATCACATTGTGTCGCCGTACTCAGTTACGTCAGTCGCTGCAACGTCAACGTCGAGTCTTGGTTCCATAATCCCTACCCATGAGCGGCTTTTCCAAGTCACATCGCACGGGACGAGTCAGGATTGTCACTTGTTCACAGACCCAACTCCCTCCACTGGAGCGGGCGTCTCTTCGCGTACCAGTGAACGGCCGACTAGGTCGGGTCCGATCACATTAGATGAAATCTTTGGTAACCAGTCTGTTACCAGCGTCATCTCCAGTAGCAACCGTGGCACCGTGGAACCTTACTCGGCCTTCTCGAATCAATCTCAGACGTCTTTCGAAGGCACCGATGCCTCGCACTCCGTGGCTAATAGCGAACCCGGAAGCTTTGACGACGATCCCACGCCCCGAGCTTCGACGTTTGGTCCACGCGCGGCGTTTCCTCCCGATGTCCGGAATGACCCGGCGCTTGCCCAGAGACGGCGTTCGGAGCGTTTATCACTTGTTGTACCATCACGGAACGTAGATGTTTTCGCGCTGCGTCCTGCTGTTGGTGCCGCGCCATACATTCCTTCTGAGACTGAATCCTCGGTCTCCGTATGCTCCACGTCATCCCCGACGTCCCCTGTAACGCAGGGTTCATCTCCCCCGTTTCCGATGACGACGCCGTCGGGTTCTGGAATCCCCTCGCCGCGTGTGCTTCCTTCCACGCCACCCACTGTGGTGTGTCCAGATATTACCTCGCCCTCGAATCCAGAATCTGTGCCTGCTTCGGGCTTTTCCCCTCGGCAGCGTAAGAGGGCTATGTCGCGATCAACGACTCCGCCATCACTGCTTCTACCACCGCCAACGGGCCCTTTGCCTGCTGTACCATCATCTATTCCCCCTGTTCCCCCTCTCCCGCCTCTCCTGTATAAATTGTCGATGCATACCACACCACATTCAGTAATATCATCACCTCCGCGTCCAGCAATTACCGGAGCATCGATGAACCCTGCCTGTGCACTGCCTCCTTCTCCTCCAGGAGGTTTGCGGTTACCCTCGCGACTGAGTTGGGTCAACAGTGTTCGCGCGGTCCTTCCTAGTCCGCCGGCATCGCCAACCAAATCGCTTAAGTTGCTCACCGGCAAAGCCTCACCACCAGCCTCGCCGTCAAAGGCGGAGAAAAAGCGATCTCGTGAACTAAAACGACCCACTAGCATCGGCGTCATCGAGGCCGCGGACAACGGTCAGGTTCGCCGTACGAAAAGCATTCTACTGCTTGGTTCGAGATCAAAATCACACACGTCGCTGGGTACGAAACGTGTCCAGATCCACGCCGATGTGGATTTAGATGTTGCGGAGTCGCGCAAGCCCAGACGCAAGTCAAGCGCAGCGACTGTTGGCCCTCACAGACCCTCCTCTGACTTTGGTCCTACGATTACACCCATGCCAAGTTCCGAGCTGTTGGTTCCCCGCGAACGGCGTCATTCCGCCCCCATGTTGTCTCGCATGTATTCGAAACTATCAGGGGTATCTGCCGATTGGACATTGTCACTCCCATTCTGTACAGATGTACCCGGGAGCAAGATCACATTGTCGCCATTATTGACGCCCCAACTCAAATCGGAGCCTGATTTGGAGGAAGTCCCAGCTGAAGATTGGACGCTCTGCATGCCGCTCAAGCTCCGCGTCGACGCGCCGACGGTCGAAACGACCGAGGACACTGCCGAGGGGCGCAACAGCGAGTGCGCGCCCACTGAAACATCCGAGGACGGCGGGGTCTTGATTGCCATGCAATTGCCTACTCCCAGTCCATCACCAAAGTGGTTCACGCCCTCCTCCATCGTTTGTCCGTTGGAAGCAAAGGAGGATATGCCTATACCTGCGGACAGACCTGCATCGCCTGCGAGTTTAGGTCCACATGTGGGTGGGTTGGATTTAGCTGGCGGTTGTGGCAAGCGGGCGTCTGGATGGCACGTCTATGGGTGGTTCGACGAGGTGAGCGACCCAGAGGACAGATACCATGTTGCGTCGACGGCGGCCATCGTCTCGGATGGCAAGCTAGCCAAGAATCTCGTGACGACGTTTAAGAGGATGCACGATACGAGCGGGAGACATCCAAGTCAGGACAGTATGTCCACCGTGTCGACCTCCGAGACGATGTTTTACAGCGCGCGGTCGAGTTTGTTGGTCAATTGAACCTTGAACCGACCGTGCCCACCCGTCTAGGTTTCCCCTTTTTTTTATTGTCTCGTGACGTTTTTGTCTCGTGGTATGGTATGGATGGCCCCCCATCCCCCTCCCCTCTCCCACCTGATCGCAAATGCTTGTGACGAGGTTGCTATTACTTCGGCTCGTGGGCGTGTGTTGCTTAGAATGCTCTTCCCTACAGTACCTATCGCTATGACCCCTCCTTCTGGCACAAAGACAATTAGTTTAGGTGAGATAGAAGAACGGGTTTGATTATTACATATGCTATTATGTGCGTCGTGTTCTGTGCCGTTTCGGGGCGAAGCCTGTTATTTCTCGCTCGATTGGTGTTTGACGTGTGTTTGACGTGTTCCGTCTGATCCTTTATCATAGGTTTTGTATGGGAAGGTTGTAACAACGAATTATTCTATTCTTTTTTTTTAAAAAAAAGAGATGTATCACCCAACCCGTCTATGAGGTAAACCGTCCATGGTGAACAGATTCGGGGAACGTGACTGCCATGTCCATCTTTGGACCTTTCTTCTTGATAAGATATGGACCCGGCCCGTAGTTATCTCATTTGATAAGTCTTGTCCAAGTACTGTCACTGAATTCACTTGTCGAAAGTATTTTCAAGCTACATCCAAATGTAGCTATGATTTTACACCTTCATCCCCGAATACTACCGCTAGAATGTCCGCGACGAACCGGCGGCGATGAAGCGCCAACACGTCCAAATGGTTTTACACCCAAATACCACCAGCGATGAAGCGCCCACACGCCCAAAACGGGTCGTTGCCCCATCACTCAGAGATTGTCGATAACGCAGCCACACAACAGCTGACTAGGACTTCTGACCACCAGCGTCGATCAGCGTCAGTAATAGGCGTTACGCCACACTGACATTCTACCACGTTTCTTGCTATGGAGTCAGGGAATGAATATGGACTGATCCGACCACAGTTTGACTGGCTTTCCAGTACGCAACACCTCGCGACTTTACGCTTCTTGCGAGTTCAATGCTACCGAAAAGGCTACGCACTAATGACAACTTCCAGACATGGCATGCTTTCGGCCATAAGCCAGACAACCCTCTCATTGTTCATTTACCGTGTTGAGGTGGGTTTATTTGTCACCTTCACTCATTCGCTCCATAGAATTACGATATCACTTCCCAGAAGCAATGGGCTGCTACCTCTGGCGTGGGCTACCACGACCCATACCGCAACATCAGCTCTCAGAAATACACCTCGTCGTCTTCGTTGCTTGCACTGCCATCCTCCTCGTCGGTATCTTTGCTCTCGCCAAGTATATCAAGCGTTCGCGCGCCAAAGAAGCAGTACATCGTGAGTACACATTCGTTTGTTTTCGGGTTGACCAAACCAACCTCGTACGCAGGTCTGACTCACCGCACTTCGGGCATGTGTGTCGTATTCTGAGTCGTTTCCGTTGATTTATCTGATGCTCGATCCTCTTCCCTCAACTAGCCCCGGCTTTGAGCCGAGTCGATCCGAGGCCCAGCCGGAGCCCTTTGTGACGAAACGGCTTGTGGTCTTAATAAGCCTGAGCCCTACTAAGTCGAGCCGGGCCCTGCAAATCACTATGGGTAAATGCACCACCACGGGGTATGCTGACACACCGCGGGTCTGTACGCCGAGTTACACCGTACCTGTACCCGTGATGGTTTCTCGGTGTTTGCGGGTACGGGTTGCTATTGGTTTTCCGACCCGCGGGTCCACCCGTGCTCGTCGTTAAATAGGGCTAACCCGTTCTCAACGAGTAAGCTCCACGCACCCTTATCAGCGTCATGCTCACTCAGTATCTTGGTGTTCGGGATGTCAGCCAGTGAGCCAATTATTTACTCGCAACTATATCTTCAAATTCATTATTATCATTGTCGCGCAGATTTGACCGTGGCGATGTATCCTTTATTATCGTCGCAGGTGCCATGGTCTCCTTCATGATTCCAGGTCTTGGTTCGCACGATTTCATGTCGAGGATCCGCTTTCTACTGACCCCTTGATTTGTAGCATTCCTGTACTCCGGTCTGGCTAGGCGAAAATCCGCATTGTCCCTGATCTGGGCCGTGACTGCAAGCAACGCTGTATGCATCTTCCAATGGTACCTTTGGGGCTATTCACTCGCCTTCTCTCCGACTGCGACCAACGGATTCATCGGAAATCTCGCCAATCTTGGCTTGATTAACGTGCTTGACAATCCATCACCGGGCTCACCCCTGATCCCAGCCTTGTTGTACAGTTTCTATCAAATGGAATTTGCCTGCGTAACTGTGGGAATTCTGATGGGTGGGATCGCGGAGCGCGGCAGGGTCCTCCCCGCCATGATCTTTACGTTCTTGTGGATGACCCTCGTTTACTGCCCTTTGGCCTGTTGGGCATGGAATATTAACGGGTGGGGATTCAAGTGGGGCGTTCTAGATTACGCTGGTAAGGTTCATGCTCATGTCTGATCCCATTATCCCACAAGTTAATCCCTTCCGTGTTTGATAGGTGGAGGACCTGTCGAGATCGGCAGCGGAGTTGGTGGGCTTGCGTACGCCTGGGTCCTCGGGCGACGACAAGAGAAAGAGGTACTGAACTTCAGACCATATAATGTGTCCATGGTCAACCTTGGGACGTTTATCCTCTGGTTTGGATGGCTGGCGTTCAACGGAGGCAGCGCGTTTGGTGCAAACCTCCGTGCAGTCATGGCAATATGGAACTCGATGCTCGCAGCCGCTTCCGGTGGAATTGTTTGGTGTCTCCTCGATTATCGCCTGGAACGCAAGTACAGCATGATCGGCTTTTGCTCGGGAACTATCGCTGGTTTAGTAGCCGCTACTCCGGCTTCAGGTTACATCCAACCATGGGCAGCTGTCGTCACGGGCGTTGTTACTGGCGCAGTTTGCAATTTTGCAACGAAGAGTAAGATGCTGATAGTTCCACCGATTCGTTGTCTCATCTGTCCCTAAAGTTAAATTATTCTTCAAGATCGATGATGTGCTCGATCTCTTTGCCGAGCATGCTATCGGTGGTGTCATCGGTCTACTCGCGAATGGTCTCTTCGCGTCACACAACATCATTGCCCTCGACGGTGTCAACACCAACGTCAATGGTGGTTGTGTTGACCATAATTACAAACAGCTATACATTCAGTTTGCCTACGTCTGCGCCGTTTGCGGTTACACCTTTGTGGCAACGGCGGTTATCGCCAAAGTCATTGATGTGATACCTGGCCTCCATCTCAAGATAACCCCGATGGGCGAGAGCCTTGGTTTGGATGAAGTCGAGGTGAGTCCATGCTCATCGATCCAGATGACCCCACAGTGCGTGATACTTTACGACAGATCGGAGAGTTTGCGAACGACTACATCGAGGTGCGGAGAGACCACACCGACTGGACGGCCCTCGGCGATCTTAGGAGTGAGCAAACGACTGAGGTGTCAACGGCGGAGAGGTATTCCAATGGAGACCGGCTCGGAAAGCTAGACCTTCAACTGAAGGTTCATATGGATAAAGAGGAGCTACCGCTCGAGCTCATTCTACAGAAGTTGACGTTCGACGACGAAGTGACATCTGATGTTACAGACGCTCACGAAAAATCCTACATGTAAAGAAAGGGAGAAGCGAAAGAGGTCGAACAGACAACGGGAACAAGATTATCTTCTACTCTTCCACTCGTTATGCGACTGGAATCACATGAATTTCGATAGACTCGGTAAACCCTCTTTCCTCACGGTTTGTCATCCTGCTTCACTGGGCGTAGCACGATTGAACGTACGAGGTGTATACGATCCAAGCTCTTTTTCGTCTTCTGAAATACGGTAGCCTACGATGCGAGAAGCGATCGATAAACGTTCACTCTTTAGCACGACATCGCTGCTCTCCGAGACACGGGTAGCGCCAGTCTCGATGCCGGAAATCAAGGCACCATATAGTGCCCGAGCCAAAATCCTGGTGAAAAAGGTGGTGGTGGACGTTGCGTGAGGCGATCGGGTCCAAAAGCCCCGAGAATCGTACAACGAATGATACGAGGTCGGGTTGGTATACCGTCGTGGCACCGTATGTGTCACCCGGGGACAAAGGCCGAAAGAAACAAACTGGGTCTTTATCATGACGGGCGGTGAGGGGGGGCGCGTCGACGTGGGGATGCGACCGTGGATCATCGAATCGGATCGAATAGATCGATTCGGAATGGAACGGAATGGTGGTCCGCGAGCTCCGACGGAATTGAGATGGGCTCGTTTGGTGGTGGCAAGCATGAAGCATGACGCCGCGATCTGTAACGGTATACTCGTGTTCCTGAACTAAGTGCGATTCTGCGAACGGTCGGGAACGTGGCTCGTTTCTTGGGACGGACCTGCGTGGGGGAGGTCTTGGCGCCATCGAATCGGGTTAGGTCGTAGTACAGCAGATCATCGATCACGGATCATGATACCGTACTACGAGATGAACGTTGGCACCTCGAGGCTTGTTGAGGAAATCATGCGGGGATTGCTCGAGGCCGCACTGGACGCGCCGGTATACTGGTAACAACCATCCAGCGAACTTTGGATGTCATGTAGTAGTACCAAATATAAGATTTAATTCCACACAAGAGATATATGATACGTGAGACTACCATCTTTCGGGGCAACACCAGATATCATACGCATGCTTCATGATATAATATCTTATCACGGTATAATCAAATCCATATCACCAATCCGCAAGGTGTTCTTGCCCACAACCCCTTCCCCACCACCTTGTCCGCCACCGGTTGTGACTGTGCCCGCAACAGCAGCTGTCAAGAACATATCAGCCACGGGTTTCATGTCCACCTCCCCCATTGCCTTGAGTGTTCCAATTGGTGGTCCGGTGACGGTCGTCTCTGTGGCAGTCTGGACGATGGCACATCCCATGAGCTTGAGAACCTCTTTGGCAAAGCGCAATGATCGCCCTGGAGGCTGCCAGTGGAGGGACGAGGTACCGGTCGAAGCGAGTGTGCAGGACATGCTAGTAATGGTGGCGACAGCAGGCAGATACGTTGCGCTCGACACATCCGACTTGGCCGCAAAAACACCCGATTCAGGGACAGCGTGCACCCCGCATGGGACATCAAGTGGCGCGCCTGTCTCGGCGTCACGCTCGCAGGTGACATGGATGCCAAAGTCACGCATGTAGGCGGTAGTCATGTCGAGGTAGAGCTGCAAGATGACGACTTCTCCAATGACTCGGCCAGGGTGGTGTCTTGCTGTATATATAGTGCGCAGAGGAGAAAAATACTGCGAGGAGATGGAAGCATCAAGGGTGAGGATACCACCCACCCAAGAGACCGGTGGGCGACAGGTCTGGGTGGGGAAGGGACCCTTTTCTGCCACACCTGGTAGCTCCTGCAACGGGGTGGGATGGCTTGAGGTAGCCGCCTGGGATACCGCTGACGACGATGACTCCATCTTTGTCAGATGTACCTGTTGCTCTAAGTTCGTGCCAGACAAGAGATAAAATTTTTGAGTCTAAAAGTGAGATTCGATGGCCATGCGATCGGGGAAACCATCGATGAGGGGAGTGGGGTGCGTGAGAGGTTAGTCTAAGGAGGCCATACACAAAGTCTTCCCACGATCTGACAGAGGCCTGTTTCCCTGCCACGGCTGTACGATACCAAGTATCGGGACGCTGCACGCTATGCATGATATTTGATACGGTTTCTAAAGTTCACTGGGCATGCACCTCAATCCATGTATCTTACTGACATCCTATTTCTTGGAATGACCCTACTTGTCAGACCACAATTGATGCGCATGGAGGCGTCAATCCACAATTCATCCATAGTACCGCACGCTTGACGGTACTAGCCTCTACAGACCGCTAGCCATTGGTTCCGACCAATAACCGTTTCACTGATTAGTGTTTCATCCCATTCGAACATGGTGACGAGGTCCACCTGGCATCCGTGGAAGAACAGACCCAGCACCGTGACGAGCGAACTAAGTAGGAATCGAGACTGAGGTGGTTATATTCAGACTCCGACGTCGTCGCTTCACAGCGCGTGACTACCGAATTTTCAACGGCAAGAAAGCTCCGAAATGGCCGCTTAGTAAGGCGTCCGCCCTGGATTCCCGGGGAACCGAGCCTAATTAATCTTGGAAGGCAGTTAGTTTGGGCCGGACGTACGTCCACCAGCGCCACTGACCCCTATCCATCCACGAAACAGCCTCGTAGCACGGTCTCAACTCTCACCCGGCTAACTTTAGCTAGACGGTGACTGGCACCGTAACAACAGAAATGGATCACGAGGTAATATGTATTTGGTTGGATGACGAATATCGTACCTTGTTTTCTCCGAGTCAGACGGCCAGAAAACACAGTGCTTGGAGACCATTTTTAACTTCACTAACGTCGGTCCATGAATATTTGAATTTCAAAATACTGCATGGCTCTTTACGTACTCGCAATCTCGAGCGCGGTTATGAGACAGTACTAAGTTAGGTACACCCAGTGGTACCCCTATCACACGGACACAGCGGCGAGCCGAAAAGTGGCGCCGGAACGTTCTTCTTTGCAACGCGGTACCAACCGTATCTCGAGGATAGGCCATCCGAACGACCGATTGTTGGCAATGATTGATCATCGATGGGCTTCTCATGATCATGTAGGCGGTGTAGCAACAGCATCGAAATCAAGGCCGAGGAACGAGGATGCACAAGGTTTCCCCGCCCATTTTACCATGCATTCCAATGGGCGCGATACGTAAAACTCTAGAGCCAGCCAGCCAACCGGGTGCGCATTCTTCATCATTCCGATATCGGTATGATGCTGATTGATACGATACTGGGTGCTCGCCAGTGATGGAATCGGTCTCTGCGATTATATCAGACTCATAGCCTGGAGGACCTTTGACGTGAAGGATAATAATAAGCTGGGACATGGAACATGCGCACAGTTTTGCCGGCTCCTCGGTACGATCACCGCGTTCGGCACTTCGTGTACATGAGTGAAACGGTTGTTGGTCGGAACCAACAGCTAGCGGTCTGTAGCACTCGGCTACACTCGGTTAGCATCGGAAACCAGCAACTGTTTTAGAACCAGTTCGGTATGCTCAGACAGTGGGTAGCCGAAATAGTAGGAGTGTAAGCGACTTTGTGACATTCTCGGCGCAACTGCAACTGAATGCTTGGAGCCTGAACCTTCACATGGCTGCGGGATGGTATCAATGCCGCAAAGTCGCTTGAACTCCTACTATTTCGGCTAAGTCCCTACTATTTCGGCTACCTACTGTCTGAGTATACCGAACTGCATCTGCGAAGGCGCTATGTAACGTTATCGCTTGACTACTCTACCGCAGTCATTTGAGAGTTCTGATTGTAGGTGGACTAACCAAACAGAGACTAGTTTGAGCTTTTGGGTCGGCTAAGTGGCCTTTTGAGTCGGCTGCGTTTGTAGATGTGGCTCTTACTGATGCTAGGTGGAGTAAGCGAATGAGAGGACATAACGACCTGGTCTCTGGAGCGAGTCGCCGAGGGCACGTTCAGCGTTCGAGGGGCGGCCTGGCAGCTGCCACTATTCTGCGCCGCTTAAGCCTCGCCAGCCGGACATTCAATGGCCGTGTTACGACCTCAAGATACGATTAGTCGACAAATCAAATCGCACGGTGAGGTGGCGAGCGAGTATGTAATCATTCTACATGCCATTTCAGAGTGTATTACAGCATTTCATCAGCAGTGGTCTTCCTCGGACGAGCAATAATAGCAGACCTGCCAGAGGAGGAATTAAATGGGCCTCCATAATGACGCCGAACGTTCAAAACGGTCGTCCACTGCCTCAGAACTTCGAACACACAGGAAAGTCACAACCCCCTTTCCAACCTTAGCGTCAATGACTGCTGGAGTTAAGTAGGATGCCGCCAGTGCGGGCAATGACGGGAGCTAATTGATTTCCAATCTCATATCGGCCATCCGAATCTACAAACGCACTTAGCCGACCCCAAAGCTCAAACTAGTCTCTGTTTGGTCAGTCCATCTATGGATCGTTCAATCAGAATTCTCAAATAACTGCGGTAAAGTAGTTAAGCGATAACGTTACATAGCGCCTTTGCAGTTGCTCGTACCTGCACCATATCTCTCCTTCTGCCGAACGTTAAATACCAGCATGATGCCGTGCTAGACACGCCCCCATCAAGCCGCTCTCTCTTCACTTCCAACCCATGCAAGGACTCACCATCGTCCGTTCCGTGTCGCTGGCCGTTGCGGCCCTCGCTGCAGTGTACTTGATCGACCGTCGTCGTCAACAGCAAAAATATGCGCTTTTGCCTCCTGGGCCACCCGGTTCCCCACATGCACGCTAGTTCGTCCTGCTTGATCACCTCGATGGACGTACGTAAACTGACCTGACCGCGCCAGCCCGCCACGACAGATTCACGCATGGATCGAACAATACGGTCCAGTCATCTCCCTCAAACAAGGCCGTGACGTCCTCGTCATCATTGGCCGTCACCATGCAAGTGTCCCCGTGTCGTACACAGACCGTCGCTCTCTGACAATGAATGATACTTCTCCCCTCTCCTTGCCAACTTCCTTCAGGAGGCGGCACAGTTGATGGAGAAACAAGGGGCGTCCTTTGCAGATCGACCGCATTCAATAGCAGGGAGCGAAATCCTCGGTCGTGGGATGCGCTTCATGCTGTTGAGTTCGGGTGACAGACTCCGTCGCTTTCGAAAGTCAGTCACCACCGTTCCTTCTTTTCCCTCATTTTCATCTCTCTTGCCTTTACAGGGCGGCGCACTCCCATTTCCAGCCAAAGGCAATGCTGGCGTACGATGCGGACCAGACGGCATTCGCAAGAAACATCGTGATCGATCTGTTGGACGATCCAGAGTCGCACCAATTACATGTTAAACGGTGAGTATATGCGCCGGGAAAGGAAGCAGAGGTACGACACTCGCTAACCCTTTCCCAGATTCTCAGGCTCGGTCACCCTCCGGGTCGTCTACGGCAAAACTACGCCGGTTTCGTTGACGGAAGACCCTTATATCCTGCACCTCAAACGCATGGTGCCCATCGTTCAAGGTGCTCTGTTGCCTGGTGCCTACACTGTAGATCTTTTCCCAATCTTGCAATATGTGCCATGGTATGGGCGACAGCTCAAGAAATGGGGGGAGGAAGAGTATCAGATGTTGATATGGTACATGTCTCAGTACAAGTCACAGATGGTAAGTAGGGACCGTTGGCTGAGACCTCCTCTGGATTGACTAAGCGAGTGTGTAGTTGTCGGAGAGCGGGCCAAGCTCTGTGGCAAAGGAGATCATCACCCAAACGGTGACAGACGGGAACTTTAGCGAACCCGAAACCGCGTTCTTTTTGGGATCGCTCGTTGGAGCTGCGTTTGATACCGTGCGTGTAGCATATCAGGCTATTCTTTTTCTTACCTTTGTGTTTCGGATGTTGCACAGACGCAGGTAGCGATCTCCACCATCATGATGGCAGCTGCGCGCTTCCCGGAGGCACAAGCGGTCCTTCATGCCGAGTTGGATGCGATCGTCGGTCGAGATGCGCGTGAGTCGCTTCTGGGTTATCGTCTGATCTTGCTGATGAATCATGTTGTAATTTGGACAGCACCCACGTTTGCAGATTGGGCGTCGCTTGTCGAGCTCCAGGCCTTCATCCTGGAGGCCTTGCGATGGAGACCAGTCAATCCATTTGGTCTGTACCTACCATCATGCTTGCTCGTGCATACGAACGTAAAACATACTTGCTGTGACCACAGGTGCACCTCGTCGGGCTTCCAAAGACGTCTACTGGGTAGGTTCTTTCGCTGGTCCGGTGACAGCATCGTGTTGAATATGGCTTTACAGAACGGTTACTGCATTCCTGCGGGTGCGACCGTGTTCGGAAACCACTGGTAAGTCGAGACCAGAACGATATCGTGCGACGGTGGACCCTACAGATACCTCTCACAGGTCCATTGCACGCGACCCCGAGGTGTTCCCTGACCCCGAAACGTTTTCGCCAAAACGGTGGATAGGGCCTGACGGGAACATCAAGAGCGAGATGAAAGCCTATTCGTTTGGGTTCGGACGGCGAACATGTGTTGGATCGAACCTCGCGCTTCGGTGAGTCTATGTTTTCTGTCTCAGCCGTCTTGTTCGCGTGGGCGACTATATCTAACGACGCCGTCCGTTGCAGATCGCTCTATATCGCGGCGGCAACGATCTTTTGGTCGTTCAATATTTTAGAAGACGCTAAGCGGCCGATTGACGATACGGCGTTTGTACCTGGAATCGTGTCGCATCAAAAGCCGTTTAGTTTGGCGTTTGAGCCGAGGACGGACGCGGCGCATTTGCGTGAGTTGATGGGGTCACAATTTGGAGAAGGCGGACGTGGTGGTGATTAGGTACAATTTTCCTGTGTAGTAGTCTGGATGTAACCTTTTAAGGCTTAATTATCTTGCGGCGTTTATTGGGAGCGCGCCACGGATAAACCGATAACGGGCGGACGGTCGGCGCTTCGTGCGGTTATCGCGTGTGAACGTTACAGCGCTCGTGTATCCAAGTAGGAAATGTTGCAATCGCCGCAAAGGAAGCAAGCGAAGAAGCGACGTGAAAATGGAAGGCATGTTATCTACTGCAGAGTTATTCGAGTGCTCCGATCTGGGTCGGCTGGGCGCTGAGGCTATGTTGGAAATAACTTTTTTTTTTTCTATCAGGGAGTTCGAATCATGATCATGATCATGATCAACGTAAAGCTGGTAATCGACCTGAACTGGTCTGGGTGGGTATCATCATCATCAATGCACGTTCGCCAATAACGTATGTGGCTTGACCTCTGACCTGACCGCTCGTTATGCAAGCGTCCGGGCGTCTCTTCAGGAGACGACACCAGACTCTGTCGCTTTCGAAAGTCCTAATCAGTCGACACCCGGGTTCCTTCTTTTTCCTCTCGTTTTACCCCACCACCCCACACCTTTTTCCCAGATTCTCAGGCTCGGTCACCTTCCGGGTCGTCTACGGCAAAACCACGCCGGTTTCGTCAACGGAAGACTATTATATTATATTTATATCGCACGGTTCCGATCGTCCGAGGTGCTCCTGTTTCCCGGTGCGAGCAAAAAGTATATGTTTTCCCGATCTTGCAACGTGTGCCGTGGTGTGGGCGACTCTGACTCCGACTCGACTCGAGAAATGGGCATCAGATGTTGGTGTGGTGTATGTCTGAGTATGGATTGCAGATAGTAAGTGGTCCCGGGACGCTGGATGCTCGTCGCTGGATTGACCACGCAAGTGCGCAGTTGTCGGAGAGTCCGTGGCCAAGGAGATCGTCACCCACCCAAACGGTGACAGAGGACATCTATCTACACCCTTCATGTCCCCGAGAGCCGAGGGAGGGCCGTGGTTGGGGTTTCGTGTCGATTAGGCAGGTCCCACGAGCGAGTCGAGCCGGCGGTGCACCAGTACATGACTGGGCTGTCTCTCACATGCCCCTTTCGTCGTATTGATTCTGTAGTTATTATGCGAGCTCATGGCTGAGAGATACAACCGGGGCCTTCCAGGTCCGAAGAGAATCAACTGTGTGGTTACTACTCCCCATCTCGCGCCAGTTCTCGATGTCCGGGATCCCTTCCACTGCGTCCGCCTCTTCTGACCTCTTCGCCCTCATAGTCTAGCCATGTGACGTCCCAGTTGTGGCGGCGTCTTCTTCCCCCTTCGTCCTTCACCTATCCCGGCTTCTTCGCGACTTCTACCACTCCCTTGGGGCCACCAGCCCCCGTCCCCTCACTCCAAACGTAGGCAGGGCATGCGGTCCCTGACTATTCGACCTGTCAATGTGCTGAATGAACCTCGCAGCACGACGCAACGTTCCATCTCCTCGACGATATTGACCAATACCGCGTGACGAGTCTGCGCCACGGGAAGGAAGGGTGGGTGGGCGCAGAGAAAAACGTGACCGGGCATGGGCTTTGGAACGAGACTGGGTCCTGACGGGCCATCGTCCGGTCTCGTCGCGCTGGGAGAATCGCATCTGTACCGCGCGCGAGCTCGGTGTCGTAGGTAACGGTAACGAGATAACCACGTCGTACGTCGTACCCAATGGGTGCGGGGCCCAGTGACTGGCATGTGGCTTGCAAACACGGTGCCCCACATCTGTTTGTTGTATTCGAGGCAGAGATGGATCTCAGATGCCACCTCGGGACCAGAAAGGTTCCTGTTCCCTCGGTGTCGGCAAGGACAAAAAAAAAAAAGTCTCATCCCATTCTGAAGATGTGCTGCGAGTTGGCTTGATCGTTCATCTGCTTGACGGTGTTCGTACGGGATAACTGCGAATTGTGGGTTGATCGGGCATACAGGACACGGCCCATTGCTATATATTTGAGGGTCGTCGGCCGGCGGCGCTCCGACGTTCTGAGGCAAGCTTTCTACCTTGTCGACCTCGATCAGGTCCAGGTGAGTGGAAAGGCTTGACAAATAGCCCACGTCGAGGTAAGGCATCCGTGTGACGTCGCCAGTCGTCCATCACACTTCGAACATCGCAAGATCCGTCCTACTTCCCGAGTGTGATAGTGTTTTTTTTCAACCGACCATTCGGGTTCGCTGTCCCCTCAAGTCAACTACCTGCTGTTCCAGTCTCCCTGGAAACAGTCTATCGTCGTCAGGAACATGAATCCTGAGCGATGACGAATGAAAGACAGGACGAACACTCCGCTGTCCCAACCGGTTTGGTAGACTGAACCCAAACCAGGTATTCCCAACATCCCTTGCTATATCGTAGGGTCCTATCTGGCCCCTTTGGAACCACGTTCTTCGTGGTTACATAGACAAAGTCCTCGACTACAAAGGTGCGATCCGTCTGTTGCGGTTCGCATTTCGGGTTTGCTTCATCCGTGCTTCCAGGACGGCATCCTGACATCATTGCTCATTATCATTCGTCCAGCAAAGACTCGCGGTAGCAACAGATACCAAGGCATGGACGTGAACGTGAACTGCCTTTTTTCGGGCCTTGCTGTGTTTGTGAGTGGTGGGGACTGCGCGACCTGGAACGCTTGCGGTCCCGGTGCCCGCGCACACCCTTGTCTCTTTCACGTCGATGGTTGCTGCCCGCAGGAGAGCGAGACCTGTTGTCTCCCCTGACCCGTGCCAATCACGACAATTCCACGGATGTTACTTTTCTTGTGTGTGTTTCGTACAGCCACGATGACCATGCATATTGCAGTCGAACGTGGGGGGACCAGGAGAGTGGTCCGAAGTGAGTTGCGAGAATGTGACAGATGGAGAAATGAAATGGCCGTCACCCTTGCGTGTATGATAACGTTCAGAATGGTAGTTGGGACGCTCAGCGTCTGGCGAGTACTCGGGCATGGCGAGCTGTGATGAGGACGGTCTCATTCAACGTTTGCGTGGAAGACAAGCTGGCTGAGTGGTTCATTGATTCGTACAGCCACACACTGCCCAAAAGCCGGTCCAATCGGGCTCAGACCCTTCGGAGCACACGGGAATCAAGCAACGCTGCAAGTTCTTTGTGCTCCATGGTT